>JAIPRN010001229.1:0-51021 GCA_025469175.1 Geopemphigus sp. TES_GeoC_2020 | reverse complement strand
TTATTATTATTATTATTATTATTATTATTATTATTATTATTATTATTATTATTATTATTATTATTATTGTTTCACTTTCATATATTTCACTTCAATATTTATTGTAATAAACAATTTTAATTATGTTCCAATTAATTTGATTTTCAATACGATTACTACATGGAATCTAGTTTAAAAAAAAATAAAAAAATATTCAGAATTGTAAGAAAATGCAAACAAAAATATGACTTGAAAAATAAATATTTCGTAGCAATATAATAATAATAATAATAATTATATTTATATCTTTATTTAAAATAAATGCATGACCCTTTTGATATTTACAACTCATTTTATTTATTAATTATTCAATAAATATACCTTTTGATTTTACTAATTATACAAGTAATAGAAATCTTTAAATATTTTAACTAATTAAACTAGAGTCACCGTTTTCAAATTTAGCCTATCGTTCAAAATTATTTATATCGTTGTACCACAAATACTTAAAACTAAAAATCCAATTAACAAAATTTAAAGCTTTGAACTATGTTTATTTAAATAAATGTATGGCATTATTATTACTCTACTCGGAATATCGACTGTATAGTATTGTAAGCCTATAATAGTATAAACTTATGAATAAAGTTTGGCGTTAGTATGCAACCAGAGTTACCTCAAAGACATTATTAAAGGACGCGATAAATTAAAAACTCCCCGTGCTTTTGAACATATTAATTACTAAATAACAATGATGAATATAGGATTTAGTTAATTTTGTTATACGGCTACACCGCTGTATAATTTGTGTGACTTTTTGTTTTCGACTGAACTCTACGCGGGAGTAATTTATTGCGTTTTCATTACTAATTGAAACTATATGAACTGAATGATTCAACAGTCACGTTACGATTAACATTTTTAAAAATCGAACTTCTTTAATAATACACAAAATGACTTATAGGCTAAAAACGAAACCGTGGAAAATAATACGTAATTCCCCCATTTAAATATAACCCGCAGATATTGTTCAATAAGTTTTGTGCAAGATTAATAACACAGTCACAAGCAAATATTGAAATTCTCTTAAAATCTCTAACCGATCCTATAATCTAAGCGTTCGTTTTATAGTAACAGAATAACTGAAGGTTTTCCTTCGAAATATTTTACGCATAACTAGTGGTTCACCTTTAGGTTACATATTTTCAAAAAAAAATTAATATTTAAAATCGCCAATAATTGTATTTAACGATTTCGTTGTCAAATGAGCTTAATAAAACAAAATGTAAAAGCGATTATATTTTATTAAATCGTAAGCGAAATGCCCCCGATTAATCTTAATGTTAATCTAAATCCGTTACACGTTTCGTGCGTGTCTTCATATCAAACAAACGTGTAATTAGATTATTAAATTATTTGTTACGTTACAACGTTTAAAAATAATTTAATATATTCATAATAAAAATAATTATTATTAAAAGCATTAATCCGACAAGCAAAAATGCTTTTGACGATTCAAATTTAATTTTAAATGGCCTATATAACTATATCTTTTTTTTAACACGGTATCGGCAATACCCTCACTGGCCCTGAAAGCCTGAAGGCAATACTTCGGACCAGAATATAACTATATCTAAACCACATATAATATCATAATTGCTATATTATTTTATAAGCGTCGCATTGATAAATATTAGAACACAAATAATAAAAATTATTAATTTTTAAATTAATTTGATTCGATAATACATATTTGAAACACAAATATTATAACAAGAATGAGGTTATTAGAAAATATGTCATATTAAAATGAAAATAAATTTAATAAAGGCTATTAGATTATCCGTTATACAAAAGAATGTTTAAATTTAAGTGTCAAAATTATTGCCGGGAAAATTCTAAAATTTTGACTCTATAATTGAATTTATGGTGGCAGTTTAGGCGTTTACAAGAAAACGTCAGAAAAATTGATTCAGTCAAAGTGTTTTTATGTAGATATATTTCTCTTTTACGTTATCCCAAGAGGTTATATATACTGTGCAAAACTTTTAAAACATTAATGATATTGAATTGAAACAATTTTACAATATATAGTAAGTGTATTTTATTTCTTTGTTATTATTATTTTTTAAACTGAAAAAATTCGTAATAAGGAATTTTACAGTTTTTAATTAATATTATATATTATAATACAATATAATATAATATTATTAAAAATTATATAGAGATATAATATTTTTTCCGTATATTATATAATTATTGTTACTTCTATAAAATTTTAAATATAATAAATTGGTTAAGAACCGTTTAATATATTTCAAAATACGTTTTAAACATTTAGAGAAATATCATTTTTTATTGACAATTCAAAACATTATAACTATATAAACAATAATATTATTAATAATAATGTCTTATACCTGTAATATTTATTTTTAATTTAATAAAATATTAATAATTGAGTATTCAATTAATGAAATGCGTGGATTATTTCCAAAATATTCAACTGTGGAATTTAATAAATAATATTAATACATTTATAACAATTTAAGAAACAACAATACAGATTGATAATAAATAACTTATTACTTATATACATTAGACATTATTGACAGAAATTAATTTGAAAAATTTATCGAAAAATTCAATTTTATATCGATTTTGAAATTTGTACAGTATAATATAAATAAAACATTATAGAGAAATGAGTGACAATTGAAAATTAAGACGTAATAGTTAACACATTTTTTTCTTTAACCTAACTTTCACAAAGTGTGATAAAAGATACGTTTAAAAAATTGTTTCAAAACTGTTTTTTTATAACTTTAACGATGATATTACATATATACGATATTCTATAAAGGTTTCGTTAAAGGCAATCGTTTAAATCCTAATAGGCATTTTGGTCAATTTTAATTAGTATAATGATTCATACCTTGATCAACACATTTTACCTTGAAATAATAAAAAAATAGTTCAAAAATAATTAAGGCCAATGAAAAACATTTTAAAACAGACTCGTATAGTCTTTGCGACAATATAATTGACATATGATCCGATATTAAAACGTATATCCTAAATATTTTCTACAAAAAATTAATTAAGTTTTTTGTTTAAAAATATATTGATCCGAAATATAACATAGTATTTAGTTAGTGAATAAAATAATAAATTATATGAATACGTATAAAAGTTGCGGGATTATTTAATTGTGGCAGAGAAAATGATATAAAACAAATGCAAGTTGGCATACGCTAAATGGCTGTATTAAAAATGAAAAAAGAATAAACGTTTTATTACTTTATACTATAGGCAACAGCTTTATTCCGTTTGTTATTCTATGAATTTACCGTCGAATTAAACATTTATAGTTATACATTTTAGTAACTTAATTAAACATACGCAGTGATCAATTTATAAATTCTGTTATTGTATTTTAAATGTTTCGTTCTTCAATATTCCGTTTAAATTTTATCGGTACGTTAACTTAATTTTTGTAAAAAAAATTTTTATAAAAATAAATATATAACCGACCACAGGATATAACATATTAAAACATAACGCGGAAAATAACTTTCGATGGACTGCTATGGATCGACAAATATGTGTAATTATCACATAATGTTTAAAATTACGATACACGATCACCTATAAACGAAATATGGACGTTAAAACACTTGTGAATAAATATCCAATAATGTAGAATATTATTTGCTAACTACAGTAAAAGACAGAATATCGACTGACAAAAATTTATGGGCAAAATCGTGATAAAAATATTAATTTAATTTAGAAAATAATCGTTATATTCAAAAAATGATTCTAATCAACGCTGATAATTTATTATTTTTCACGAACATTAAATATATGTTTAAGCTGGTAAAACGTATCGTGCTTCTGAATATGACACAATATTGTTCATGTCCATAATGTCGAAAATTTTATTGAGTTTTTTTTGTTATCGCAATTTGCGATGTAATTTGTTAGTCTTTAAGGAAACTATTGGAAAATCGAAAAACGTGTGAAATAAAACAGCAATCGGATACGATTTATTACCAGAACGTATCGTACACCAAGATAATTTTGAGCACGTCCATTTTACAAGAAAATGTGTCCACAGACCAAAAAAATCACACTGTTGTAAAACCAACGCACGGAATCTAAAACAATTGTAATGTAATGTTATGTACGGCGCACGAAGATCTACAATATTTCTACAAGTCTAATGTGTGGCAGATGGCGTATTAATATATATTCCCCAAGAGACTCGATAACTCCTGTCCAAATTATGCCTCATACACATGCAGTACAAAAACTTATTATTTTTTCGTAACTTTTTTTGTGACACACTGTAAAACTCGCCATAAACAATGTCAAAGTGAGCTTCTAAGGGTTCGTACTTTTTAACTGGGAAAACATCTCAATCAATACAGGCGGCTTTGGTTGTGCGTCTTAGATACAAGCAACGGTAACGCAATACACGGCGCTGGTCACCGGTTCCGGAAAGTCTCGTGTTTCATATTTCCCTCACAAGAACGATGCGTTTCCACGGTATCCGGGACACGGCAAAACCGCACTGCGTTTCCTGTTACGATTCGATACAACAATTTTTTGCATCAATATTTCCTTTCTTTCTTTCCCCCTTCATTTTTTTAACCCTCGTCGCTGAAATCGACCGTCTTTTGTCACCATCACGTACGCAGCTACCGACGGTTTCGTTCAAGAGGTCACGATTTCTATTGTATCGACTATTCTCGTTGCAACAGTGATATTATATTACGCTTATCGTTACGTACCCGAAGAACAAAATCTTATTATTTCATGTAGATAATTATTTCGTTTTATATAATACAAATATAATTATAATAATTAACAACGATATATATCGTTCACTAGTTCGATCATATCTTGATTATAATTCTTCTAAAATACTTGAGGAATATGAAAGGAATAATTAGATATATTCTTCTTGTAGGAAAATTACCAAATAATGTAAATTAATACCCCCAAAATTGATATCTAAGATTAATTTTAAAATAACCTCAATTAATTTTAGATGTGTTGATTTATTTTATTCGCTCTATAAGAACTACCTGTTTAATGTCTAATTGACTCATAACAAAATTATTAATTTAAATTACATTTTTAAATTAACGTATAATTAAAATTGTTTAATAATTCGAAAATTAGTTTTAAGCACTAAGTAAAATTTAATATTGCTTACAAATTTTTATTATAATTAGACTATATGCCTGTATGATATATACACATAAATAAATTAATGTATATATATATAGCTAGAGTGCAATAATTGTTTAATTACGATAATTTTTAGTTTGAACTGTACTCTTGTGTTTTAACTTCAAACATACCTACTTTATGTACTTTTCTACAAATATAAAAACGATTCAATACCTATATTGACTTTTCATTGTAGATAGGACGTGTTAAATAGATGAAACTGACAAATGGCCCCACCTGATGATTTTTTTTTTAATATCTCTGGATTAAAATAGCATAAATTGTCCAATATTTACCTAGATCCATTTCAAATTAACATATTACAAATTTAATTTACTGTCTCATGATTATTATTTAAAAAAATTTTAAAATAGTATTATAATTCCAAACAAAAATTTCTTACGTTCAAATTCAAATTTGTCTAGAAATTTAATTTTGAACAAATATGGTATCGTTAGAACTAACTTTTCTTTAGCTGTCTTAAAAATATTTATAAAAAATTTGCCAAAGTTATAAGTTAATTATTATGTACATAACCATTTGTAAAATATATAATAATTAATAAGTATAAATTATAAATGTGAACGACATTATTTAAAAATGATACGATTTATAGAATCAAAATTTTATAATTTTCATTAGAAATCCAATTAAAACAACGTTTACTTTCAAATAAAAATCTAATTTTTGCAAATTTTCTTCTAGAAATAATTTATAATGCTTTGTTATGCTTTATTAGTGATAAACACGATCGGAAATATTCTATGACTTTGTAAAGTTGAATAAGTTGGATGCACATAAGTGACGTAACATAACATTTTATTCGATATATTGTGTTATAAGATAAATTCATATTATTCTGTCAAATTAAATAAAAATGTAAATACGGAATTAGAGAATTAAATTGAATTTTATATATTTTTTGGTCTTTCAATTCTTTTTATCTAAAGTTTATTAAAAAGTTCAGTTATAGTTGAATTATTTATTAATTAAGTAATAGTTTGGAGAAACATTTAACCGAGTAAATGTTAGAATTCTAAATAAAAAGTTGTATATTTCAACAAAACAGTAATAGAATGTAATTATTAAACTATAAGGTCAGTTGTTTTAGTTTTCCGCATACATTTTGAATGTCAAGTCAAAACACAACTTCATTAGCGGTCCGTCAAGAACACGCGATTTACTCTTTATATACAAACGTTTTGATTTTTATATGAAATATAGCGTTTTTTTAGCATGAGTCGTAAAATTAAATGTCCTGGCTGGACATATATATATATATATATAATATATATCAAGAAAATTATAAACCACAATTTCATATTTTGTATATTTATTTATATATAAATTATATATATAATTTTATATTATACATTTCGTTTTTAAATACTATGTGTGTATTAATAATTTAAAAACTATAAAAATACTAATTTTGGAATGTATAAAAAGGTTTATATATATATATATATATATATATATATAAATGTATCAGGAAGTTTAATTTTAAAAACACCTTTCGGGTATTATTCATTTAATTTATATTACTTAAATGCAATAACATCTTATGTTAATATGAAAAATTAAATATGCAATTAGAATTATGCTTTAAAATTCTCACAAATCAGTTAATTGAAATTTCACCCTAGATGTTTTTTTATGCGACAAATTTATTAGGTATATTCAAATTTGAACTAGAAACTTAGACTTTGTATCGTTCCCAATTTTTGTTATTATATTTTTTTTTAAATAATAATAATTGAATCTATAAATAAATATAATCTGTTATAAAAAATATATAACCGTGAAACACAATTAAATAATTCTATATGTTCTATATAACTGATTTATATACAATTTATATATTAAAAAAGTTAGTTTGTATTTTATTAATAATGGGTACCATAATAATAAATAATTATTCAGAATTCTTAAAAAGAGTAAAGTATCTTAAAGTAGTCATTTAAGCATGGTAATAATAAATAACAAAATACAGTTATTTCGTAAAAGTCTAGAAAGAAAATAACAAATGTCTGGAGTCGAACCATTTTGTTGAAATTCAATTATCAAAATGAACAGAATTATCTATTGTAAAATTTTTATTCAAATTAATCCAATAACTTGTGGTACATTCAAACGTTTAATTTTATGAATTTAAACATATAAATTAAGTAAATAAAATTCAATCGAAATATAAATAATGTGAATGAATATAAAACGTTTTTTATTAACTTCTATTCGATTTTTTACTTTATTATTTAAATTAATTAATTTTTTGCATAATTCTTGACAATATAATCAATGTTTAATAAAGAGGTTGTTCAAAATAGTATCTTTAAAATGTTCAAGATACCTAGAAATACATTATTATATTGGCAAATGTGTTAATAAAATATATAAAAGATGACAACAGATAAATGTTAAATATAAATATTAAATATATAAATATTGTTTAAACTTAACAACAAAATAATGCAATACAAATGTTTAGTTAATGAAGATTATAAATAGTCACCTTGCCTATAATCTAAAAATGTCGATAATTGGTTGTCACAATATATCTTATTTCCAATTAATTGATAGTTTATAAAATAATGTTTCAGATTCTTCAAAACTCCAGAATAATCGATACTATTTTTTATCATAATATCCTTAGAACCTAATAAAAATTTGTATTTTACGAAGTATAAAATTAAAAGCAACTTTTATTCTCGTAATATTAAGCAAACATTTTTTCAATTTAATCAAAAAAGTGAGTCTTTTAAAATTTTGTATTATTTTGTTTGTTTTACAAATGATGTAATCGGAATTTTATACAAAACTTTTTTATTAATAAAAATTTAACAATGTTCTCACTTATTTTATGTTAAAATTCCATGGTTTCTTATGTATGAATATAAAGTGTTTAAAATTTGTTCATGTGCAAAATAATTATTGCCACAATAATTTTAATTTTGTTTGTTTTTTACAAACTAATTTCTTATAACTTTTATCCCTACAGGCAATTATAAGCGTGACAACAACGCACCACAACAATATAACAGCAAACAGCATATTTTCCGGCCGTTACGTGATTTTGTTTTTATATATGGTGTCCTGGATCTTAATTTAATTAAAATAAAGTATTTTTTGATATTTTAAAATTGTACGTTTCTTTTGAAAAATATGTTTTAGGGAACAATGTTTAAGTTTAATTTGAATAGAAATATTATATTATTTAACAGCTAATTCAGATGTAACACATAACATTTTAAAATTGAATGTGTTAAACGTAAACAATAAAAAATTGTAAAATCTACTTTTTATTTTAGTTTTAGACACAAAAGTTCATTAATTATTATCGTAACTATTACTATACTACAAATAATATAGTATTTATATACTAATAACAAATTTGAAAGAAAATTATGAATAGATTTATTAAACAATAATACACAAATTAATGATAATAATCAATTACGTAAAAACAGAATTATAATTTATATTTTATTCATTAATTCGAAACTAAAAAATTTTCGTTTAAATTTATATTTGAAAAACTTAATAAAATTGTTAAAATTATTGTAACATTCTATGGTTAAACATAAACAACAAATAAAAATACAACAATAATCGAATATAACTAATAATTTTATGTAACAACTAAAATAATGACGTTTTTACTTATAGAAAATAGTTGTAGAAAATATAATTTTGCGTTTATATATCTTGACCAATTATTTATAAACTAGAACTATGAACTCCATACGATAACGTTAAAATCGAACATAATGAAGTATCCATTAATGAGAGTAAGAAGCAAGAACACAGAACGGAAACGTTAATAAAATAATGGAATTGAATAAAATTAAATGTCATCCACGGTTTTGGTACGATACTATAGAATACGAATTTGATCCTCAACATTGTATCCGTAACTGAATAATATTCAATGCAACCTCTCCCCTTTCTCGTTCATAGTCACTAAATCATTACGCCAATAACATCAAGATTCCAATTTACTAATTAAAAAAACAACTATAAACGATTTAATTAGTACTGAAAAATATGGGTACCGAAACTGAGGCATAAAAAAACGTTTAATATTTTCTCACTTCATTTTTGAAAGTAGCAAAATAATATAAAAACATTATACAACGATATACGCATAATATAATAGTATCAATGGTATTCAATATCCTAGCAACTTATGTTCATAATAATTATTAGAGTACAAAAATATAATTAATAAATACAATTTTCCGAACGGAAACCCAAAATATAGTTATTAAGTATCACAATTGAAACTTTAATGGACTAATGTAATACTGTATAACAAAATAAACGTTTAATTTTCCTAATTAATTTTAATTTTAAATTGAATTTAACACAGATTTTGTAGTAATGTCCAGATAAAATACGAGTAAGTTGACTTATTCATATAAAATTAAAGGAACAAATATAGAATTTCAATCATTCTTCAAGTATTTGATCTTTAAATTAACAGTCAATTATAATTATTTTCGACACAATATATTGTTATCTATATTAATTTCAAATACAGCACTAATAATCAAAAAAATTATTAATTATAAACAAGTTTTATTTATTAAAATCATAATTGCTCTTAAATAAATAAATAATTATACATGTACATTTTTTTTATATGCAATATTATAAATAAATCGTAAATGAAGACCAAAATCAGTTAATAAATAACTGGATAAAATTGCCCGTCACTTATTTAATTTTCTGTCTAAAAAGTTTTACGTCAACTTTTAATTATAGGTTTAAGCGATTCTCAAACTAGTGAATATAAACAATATTTATAAGGTGGAAAAACATAATATTTATATATATATATATATACTAACTCATTTCCAACTTCGCTCTGGATGAACATTATTATAAAATAAATATTAAGAATCGTCTCGTTTGAAAATTTTAAATATTATAATAAATAAAATGCGTAAAAATAATAATATTGATACGTAGTTCTCAAAGATTTTAGGCAGTGAAATATATATTTTTAAACTATAAACATAATAATTCGTAATTATAAATGATTACCCACAACTTTTTTTAAATAATTTAAAATCAATCGACACGGACTAGCTATCTCTCAGTCCTTCATTAAAAAATGTATTTTGGTGACTATATGAGGTATGATAAAAAAATACTGGAATTAATTTTATTACTAAAAATCATACAAACAAATTTATTTTTAAATATTAGTCACTATCAAAATATTCACCATCTGCACTTACCCTGATGGTCTTGCCACTTTTTAAAACTTTGCTAATAGTCTTTAAATTTAAATTGTTTGAGTTGATTCACTGCATTTATTTTTATTGTTTAAATGTCATCAAATTGTTTTATTTTGAGGCTGATTTTAATTTTTGAAGACAAAAAAAATCACATGGCAAAAGGTCAGGTGAATAAGTGATGTAAAGTACAACTGCAACTTGTTTATCAGCAAGAAACTCACGAATTAATAAGGTGGAATGAGCTGGTGCGTATTCCTAATACAAGGTCTGTGTATAAAACTGTTAAGGACGTTTCGTTCGACGACAGGCTTGTCGCAAACATAAATCTTCAATCAAAATTATTTGGCAACATCCTTGAGGACTATTACACTTGCTAGAAAATTCTCTTGTTATCATTCGTAGATTTGATCAAATAATTTCACATACTTTTAACACAATTTCTTCATTTTTATAAGTTGAAGGTCGGTCAGAACGAGAATCACCACTAGAGGTTTCATTACCTTCTAAAATTCCTATGCTATTCAAATGTCTTAGATCTACTCATTGCATCATCTTCAAATGTTTTTTAATCCTTTCAAAAGTTTCAGTCACTGTTTCTCAAGATTTACACAAAACATTATGCAAATACTATACTCTGGTTTATTCGCTATTGCAAAATCGACTGTTGAATAAATGATAAACGATTCCCACGAGTTTTAATTCGTTATTAAGATGAAATATTAATTTGTCATTTGAGCCACATAATTGGGTGTTACGTCTACTTTTACTAATATGATTTCCATTAGGATATATTAATTTTTGGTTTAAATATAATTTTAGTCCCGGTATATTTTTATCACATCATGTATCATTTTTGTCACAAAATAAATAAGAAATTTTCTGGTTACAAGTTTTTGATATTCCTACATGTTATATTATCCATGTAAAAAACAATCTGAACTCAATTTTATAAACTTAATTTTGAAGGTTCATCTTTATAATTTATTTTATTTTTTGTTCAATGGTTTTTATAGGAAACTATAAATGTCCTGTTTGAATTAAAAATGGAAGTCAGATGGGATCATAAGGATGTGAAGATAATTTTATTCGGAAGCTTCTAAAATTTAAGTTTTCAAAATGTATAATGCTTATACTCCAATAAACATAAAAATTCGTGAACATTTTCTTAAACTCTCTCGAAATAGCCACGTTTTTCGTGCTTTCTAGTTTTCAAAATTTTTGTAATTGAATGCATCTCTTGTATGACGGGTTTTTTTATAATTTGAATCAATTCTTATAACAATATAAATTTCTATAACACATATTTTAGTTCATAAAATTTTAAATTTCTTCACTCTTTGGAAACAAAATAAAACTAAACTTCATCTATTATTTGAATTATAAATTATAACTATTAACCTTAATTAGATTTTATTTAATTATAAACAATTTTTTTGCTTTAATTATTTATTTACCAACATATATTTGTGAACCTGTTATTTTTTTGTTATGTATCTAATGATAATAAGATAGTAAAATAAATAATAGTCTAGAATACTTGAAACAGTATTAGCAAAATATCAGTTAAAATGTTATTAAAATTTGTTCGGTAGTTTCTAAATGTGGCAATTATCAATTTACAATTTTATAAAATAATATACAGGAATATATATATATATATATATATTTATTTATTTTATTTATATATACATATATATTACACATTACCTAACTTCACAAAAACATAATTTTAGAAAATCCACATTATTGTGATTTGTTTTTAATAGATGTGATATTGTCATCTTAAATATGGTTAACAACATACATTACAGTCAAGTTTCCTGTTTTCGTTTTGGAATTATAAAAAAATACGTTTCGTCAATTACTTAACCCCTTCTGATTTTTATCGTTTATAGCCTGCAATCAAAATGAAATCAAGCAGCTATAAATTATACCTATATCAAATATCAGATTAATGAATATAACACATTTGGGGAAAATTATTAAACAGCTTTATTTTTTGTTACATTTTAATAATTTAAACTCTTAAGCATTAAAATTAGACATTTTTCCATCTATCACTCGAATTAAATTAGTAATTAAATAATTTAATATAATTTAATTACAGGAATTAAAAAGATATTATAATATTATTATAATTAACATAACTTTCGTGAGGTACTACAATATATCAAATTTAAAATGTAGAAAACCAATGACGTATCCAGGATTTTAACTTAAGGTGAAATACGGGCTTAATAGTTTTGTACTAAAAAAATTGGTAATCATGAACAACAATAAAAAGCTAATAAATGTTGTATAATAATTAATATATCACTTAATCGTAATATATAAAAATAACATCAAAAAGCGATAAACATCATAATCTGACTTAAACTCATATCAAGTAATTGATATTTATTCTATTCATTGAACTGAATATTTTAGATTATTCAATGATCACTGTTTAATAAAGAATTCGGTATGTAAAATGTAATATAAAGTACATTCATTGATTGAGTATTAAATTAATGGTACATATTAAAATATTTTAGAATAAACAACATTTAGTCTAAAATGACACTCTCAACGTATTTGACTGTATACAATAAAATTGAATGAAGCCATTGAGATAGGGAGGTCATTATATCTCTTTCAACAACTTCTCACCTCAGAATATTTCACTCTTAAGACCGGCACATTCTTAATAGCTTGAAAACATGACAGGAATTAAATTGTTTAAGAAAAATGTAATTCAAAATGACGAATATTCCAAAACGAAAAAAAAAAATATATATAGCAAAATTAACAAAATATTTAATATTATTTAATTATGATTTACGATGAATTATTTTTTGTGTAATATTGTAGCATTTCAAATTAAATAATTAATTTGTGTCATTAATTTTGGATTTTATTCCACATTTCTTATAAATATTAATCATTTTTAAATATAGTTAGCAATAATAAAAACTGATTTGTACATTATACAAAAATCGTATTCATTTTACCAAATTTATTAAACAATGTCTATATATAAAATACTTCATGAACATGATGGTTACTTCATGAGATAGAAACTAGAATAGTACATTATAATTAAATATTAATGAGCATTTAGTGTAATCAAATTCAATAAGGCAATAGATCAATAATTTTATAACATGATAGTATATATATATATAACATTAAACAATAGCCATTGGTTTACACTAACGTAATACTTTTGCCAAATAAATTTCTAACGACATTATCGTGGGAAAAATCGTTAAACGTATTTGTTTAACAGTATACCTACACTAAGAGAACAAAAGAATTCTTCAAAACTTTGTTTCCCGCTCGTGCAATTACTTCGATTATGTATAAACAACTCCACGGACAATAGGTATATAAAACGAGAGAGTTTTATTAATTCGATCAAATTATTCCATTATAACCGTTTCAAATTAACCCGATTCAATAGTGTAATTTACTAAATAATAAAAGTTACTATACACGTTTAAATTTGATTAAATTGATTTTATGCGTCAAAAATAAAGTAATTATAATCAAAAATTACATTAATATTTTTTCATAATACAACAAACGACATTTTAAGTTATTATTATACATGTTGCGGTAGATTTTAATAAATTATAGTGTATCAACACTTTAAACTTGTTAACATTTTCACTCCAGCGTTCAAATATTTAACCTCATTTTATACAATATACAAACAAACATTGCAAATAAAGTTTATATCCAAAATAAATACTCAACTTTATATTTAATTACAATACATTTAGTTTAATGTTTGAAGATATAAAATATATTTGCGATTTCATTATTAAGTACTCTCCCTTCAATCACTTCGACACGATTAAAAGAGAATTCTAATTTTAAATTTTAACATTGACAAAACAACACTAAATAAGACTTCGCATAGTTTTTTTAGCAATTTATTTTTAATTTTTTTAAATAATCTGAGTTAAATTATAAATGTATTAGGTTTAATATGATTTAGTTTGTTTATGAATATTTTTTGATGTAAAAGGAATGATTGGATGATATTAATATACGCTATGTTTCGATAGTAAATTAAACCTAAATAATAATCTTTTTAATACTTTTTCAATGTTCCTAGTAATTTTTTTTGGTATAATTAAAACCAATAAAATAATTGCAAAAATAAAAACCTGTAAAATTGTTGGCGTTTGGTGTTGAGCATAAAAATTATTTATATTTTTAAAAGCTCAAAATTTAAGAAAACTTTAAACACAAGAAATATTTATATTTATCTATTATATTTATTTACTAGTGTCACTCAGAATTATTTTTCAAATACAACGATTTATTGTTGCTTTTTGGCAACTATTATTTTTAATAAAATTATTTTTATTACTAAATAAACTTTTAAAATTAATTTTCTAATCTATTAACAAAGAAATGCATGAACATTTCTAAACTTTTTTACTTAACTAACAATTAACTAGAAGAATTGAACATACTTCCTTCAAAATATGAACTATTATAATAGGTACTTAATTATAAATTTATCATAATGTATTTCTCTATTAATTATAGACATATCTTAGTTATTTATTTTGTACATTTATGAAAGCTTATCAATATTTTTTATAATTAGAAAAATAATAAAATTTTAATGAGTAGTTGAATATTATATTTGAAATTGTACCGATTACACACTAATAAATAGTACGAAAATCTTAATAAAAACACCTATGTATTTTATAGTGTGTACTTCCATGTATTAAAATGAAAAAATATTAAAGAACTATTATATTAAATAAACTATTAAAAATACTTAACTTGTGATAATTTAATGTAGAATTTGTAAATATTTATTTTATTTTATGTTATTAGAATATTAAACACGCAACAGCATATTATACAAAACAAAAGCAAATTACTTCATAAAAGATTCGTAAATACTATGATTAATAGAAAGTTGTTGGTCGATATATCTCTATAAAAGTTTTATCCTTAATATTCAGTGGGGTATTTGTTATTTTTTTTTACCTATATAAAACCGATTTAAAATTGGCCTACTTTTGTGATTAAATGTAATTTCTAATAATAATAATAATAATAATACAATGCATAGGTTTAATAATTGTTTTTTAAATATCGTTACTTAGATTTTGGTAAAGATTTAAAAATTCACTATCAATTAATTTTTAATAAACACATAGAAAACATTAAATAAAAATATGATGAAACAACAATTTTGCAATACTTAGTTCAATATCTTTATTATAATTTATATACATCAATCGGTTAAAATAAAAATATTACAAAACTACATTGAAAGCTGACAATGAGTGAAAAAAATAAGTCCTATGAATTTTTCTTTTGATCTTTTCAAACATTTAAACGTTGCCGAATCCCAGGATCATATTTTAAATTAAATACATATTATTCCTAAACAAACAATAAACAAACATCTTGCAAATTCAATGGGTCACAGAAATCGTATAGGTACAATCACATAGTTTTATTATGCATAAGGAAGCCGTTTGTCTGGATTATCAATTTAATCTAATTTAAACAACCTACCTCACATCTTTTACTTCAACCAATACTATGTGGACGTGAATAGAAAAACAGTTACCAAGAAACGATTTCAATAAAAATACACATAGTATCAACACAAAACTATTGATAATAATGTAATTACGAATAAAAATTATTCGGCTTTACCTGAATTTAACCCGTAACTACTACTCACATAAATATGTTACTTAATCACTACAACTGGGTCCCCAGGACCCGCTACAAAAATTAACAGAAAAAAAGAAGTAGTTTGAAAAAATTTATTTCAAAACAAAAACAGATATTCTAATACATATCAAAACCCATATTGAATGAAAAATAATCTTACAAACAATTTGGACAAATTTTTTTCGCACATTGCAAACATATGGGTTTTTTGCATAGGGCGCAATTGACATGTCGATGGGTCCACTGGACCCGAGGGTAGCGGTTACGGGTTAAATATACAAATATTCCGATAATATCAAAACTTAAAATCGAATAAAACACGAAGCTTTAATAAATTAATCAATATTAGTAGTGTTTTCATAAAAGAAGCTGATTTAATTATATTTTATTATCGAAAATAATCAAAAGTAATACGTTAAAAATATTTGAAATTTATCTACATATTTTAACTGTATTATTCTGTTATAGTGTATGTATACGCATTTTATAGAGTTGTTTGTAAATAAAACTATAGTTAAATTTAAAACATAGGTATATTTTGAAATGACTATTTTATACATGTGTAAAACTATAAATAATTATTGAAATCAATGTTGTAAAAACTATAAATAGTACATAAAAAATATCTTTTAAATTTAATTAACTCTTTTTATTCGTTACATTTTTAGAAATTTCCCATTCAAATATTCCAATTAAAAATTCTATTGTCAACTCTTCTTTTTTTTCTTCTGTTTCTTTTTTTTCTACTTTCTACTATTCTCTACAAATTATATCCATTAACACTATTACCCTCCATTTCTCCTAATCTTAAACTATTTTTCTCAATTCAACCACTTCTATACTTCCCAAATTATTCTTTATCTCAATATCTAACCACATTTTCATTTATGTCACATCAATTATTAGTGCTTCGCTGTATTAACCTCGGATCTCCGGATGATACAGCCAAGCAATTTTATGCTATATCCTCTAAAAATGCATAACATTCTTAGCCACAAACTAATATGCATAAGTACTAAACATGTACATTTTTACTGTTATTTTTAAAATAAAATATTTTTTATATCGACTATAATTATAATTTTTACAATAAATAAAAACACCTAGTACATAAACTTGATTTATAATTAAAACCTTACACCAACAAGTATATAAAACAGCAAAATTACATATTATCTTTACGAAACAATAATAAATTTTAAAATTAATATTAATATAAAATAAATTACTCAGACTATATTAATTATTTAATTATTAATTATATAATTATTTATTATATTAATAATATAAAAGAACAACTAATTCAACTATGTACAAATAATATTTCAATATTTTATTTTAAAATCAGTTTTGAGCAAATTCTTTTCTTAAAATATGTTCAATAGTCAATTCAAAATTTAAAACTTTAAAATTACAATTGATAATTCATTTTTTTTCTGATTTTATTAAAATATTTATAATATAATTCATCCGAGATAAGACTTTATCATAATATTTTACACTAAATAATTTTTGGCTGCATGTCATATTTTAAACGATCGCCAGAAAATAAGAGTGAATAGATTCCATTAAATAAGTGTTTAGTTTTAGCTTAGAATTGTTTATAGCAACGTAAAGCAGAAATAATTGAAATGAACACCATTCTGTTATCGTCCATGAAAAAGCAAAATACTTTTTCTATTAGTTTTCTTACAAATTTCCGTACAACATAGAATTGTAAAATTATAATCATTGTAATTAAAATCGTTTAACGCCAATATATTTTTACTCCTTTACTCAAACTCAAAAGCATGTACACGTCAATTGATTACTTATTAAATAATTTAAATGTATATTTTATAGAATTTGTATGATTCATAAATAACAAAATTAACATTTTTATAAATTGGTCAAAAGCAGAAACTTAGTTTTATAGATATTGATTTCGATATATTTCTGCGCATAATATTTTATTATTATTAAAAACAAAGTAATTAAAAATAAAATAACATAGGATTATCGTAATGTGTTTATTATTTATTTTAGTTTGCGTATTATTCACATAAAGTACACTTAATTTATAATTGTAATTCATTGGTATAGGAAATGTGCAATGCACTCCAATCACCCAATGCACATTGTTGTGTATTTCAATAACCCTAATCTAATCTTAATGAACTGGGGTAGTCTTGTCCTTCAGGTATCAAGTAACAACTTAAGGCTAAAAATAATGCCTTGTAAAAATTCACCTGTTATGATATCATTGAGAAATCAGATTCGGAAAAAAAATATGGAACAATGAATAAACATGGAGAATTGATTATGGACCATAGATTGCAATTTGAAAATATTGAGCCTTTTTAAAACTGGAGCATGCCATAATATTACAGATATTCTAGATGCACATGGTATAAAAATATCAACTCTACAAAAGGTAATATAGTCAGAGAAAGGGCAGCTATGTTTGTAATATATTTTCCAGAAATAAATGAAAGACATCAATTTAAAAATAGATTTTCGGTACGTAAGGCTTATATAAAACTATACGTAAAAATGTTCGATCTTATGTTATAAAGGGTTAATTTGAAACGATAATCATCCATGTACATAAGAAAAGTGATAAGTCAATTTATGAAAATCATAAAGGAATATCACATTTAAACTCAGCTTATAAATAATTAACGAACATATTATTAAATAGACTAACATTTATATAAAGGAAAATTTTAATGTGTATTAATGTGGTTTTCAAATAAAAGTCAACAATAGAACAGCTCCCAGTCATAGACCGACAAATAAAAAAGCGTGAATATCGCTAAATATCTAGCAATTTTTTCTCGACATTAAATAGGCTTATGATTGTATATATCGACAATCTTTATAATATAATGGATGAGTTTGGGATCACGAGAAATATATAAGCGCTAACGAAAATGTGCTTGAAATGTATACAGTATCAAATAAGAGTCGAACAAACAATGTCTAAATTATTTGAAGTAAAAACAAGCTTAAAGCAAGGTGACGCATATTCACAAATCTGTTCAATAAAAAAGCAATAAGAGAAATATAATGAAATAAAATGAAAACATTGGGAATAAAAATTGAATAACGCCATATGCAAATTCTGAGATTTACAGGTGATTTAAATATTCTATGAACCTTCGTAGTAGATACAAAAAATCAGCCAGGATACTAAAACAAACAATCGGTAAGACAGGATTGAAAATTAATACTAAAAAGAACCAAAATGATAAAATTATTGATATAGGTAATGATTAATATAGATAATGGAAATAAAACTAATATGGGTGCACTAACCTTTGAAGAAGTCAACGAATTCCGATACTTAGAATCTGTACTGAGTACAAAAAATGGCTAGTGAAAGGAAATAGGATGCATTTCTTTAGGAAATGTGAAGCTAAAAAAGCATCATTTGCTCTAAGTAAGTTTTGTAAATCAAAATTATTTTCAAAAAAACCAAAGTAAAATTATATATAATTATAAAACCGAAGCTTACATATGATTGTAAAATATGAACTACCGCTAGGACCATCGAGAAGAATTAAGTGCTTTTGATAATAAAACATGGAAAACAATATATGAATCAATTTATGATAATGATAAAGGAATAAAAAGAAAAAAATTCAACAAAGAGGTACAGGACAAAATGGAAATGACATCAATTATTCAACTTTGTATGAGGACAGATAATTCAATAGTTTGTATATGCAATGTGAAAAACTGAAGATAACATATGTAAAATAGTCATGAATTGGAAACAAAAGAGAAAGAAACATCGAGGTCAGCTTAGGAAAGGATGACTGGATATTGTACAAGATCTTGATATAATTGGAATAACAGATTAGAGATAGGTAGTTTAGAATAGAATGAAATGTAAGAGAGATTGTGATAAAAGACGAAAGCTATTTGACAAATGTCAGACGAAAAAGAAAAATGTATAATTCGTATTTTATTTCAAAAATTATTATCGTATAATTATTTGAATAAAATATGTTTAAAAAGGCAAATTTAAAAGTAAAATAGTCTTATTAAATAAGCACCAATTTTTTGATAATTAATAAGCATAAACAGGTTAATGAAATCTTTAAAAAAGCTGTTAAATTTGATCACCTATTATCTTAAAATATTGTCATAACAACAAACCTCTCATGTATAGGTATATAAATCCTTATAAATCATTCTTTTCTCCGGCACACGCAATGACGTCATTTCAAGCTATTGGGCACATCTGTTTGTAGCCAATTTCAGGACCACAGGATTTAATATTGTTTATATTTGTAATAACTGGTAATAAAGTAAAAGAAATACACACACACATAAAAAAAAATCGTTTTCAAAACGGATTTAAGTTTTTTATATTTTCAAGCGTTCATATAATTCGGCTGTTCTTGTTCACACGTAATAGTATAAAAAACGTATATATTTGAAGAAATAAATTTACTGACATTATTATTATATCTAATAGTAACTACTCGTACTTTAGCAGAATATTATTTACATTTAGTTTATTACGATACACGTAATGTAATTGTAACTAAACCTCGAATTTCACTACTTAAATAATTTATAATTAAAACTGTTTTTTTTTATAAATCAAACAATTCTTTGTGTCCATATAATATTAATAATCTAAATATAATAAATGTGTATGATTCTTATATAATTATATAATACCTATAGATACAAAGAAAATATAATATTTTGTATTCGATATATTATAATTGGATTTTAATATTTATTGCGTATATTTCTAAACAAGTGTCACTAAAAATTATATTAAACTCACTATGTGTTGTATATTAAAACATATATTTCAATGATAATGTAAATAATTTATATGCATTTAATAATACATATATTAAAAATCAAATAAACAAGTTATGAGATAAATCGAAAATATATTCTCTTACGATCTTCGTTCGTCGAACCGATAAATATTTATAATGATAACATGCGATTTGTAACAAAAAAATATCAATAATACCTTTAGGTATATTTCATAATGAAACATAAATTATAATGACAAATAAGACTAATAGAACGCACGTAAGAGTAATAAAAATCACTTTGATCGTTTAAAACACAATGGATAGAGTACGGGACGTATTAGGTTAATTGATTAGGTCATCATTTTACTTACAATTGCCCATGCTCAGGCAACATAGACTTTTCAAACAATTAAATAGTTATGAAAATTGCAAAATAAACTGTTATAATTATTTAAAACGAAATTCATTATTCTTAAATTAGTATAAACTACATCAAACAAATATACATTGTGCTCAAGCGATATGAATTTTATATTAACATTACATAACATTTCAAATTAAAATCATAAAAATTATATAGTATAATTATATTGTTTAAATTTAAAAATTAGGTTTCGATACCTAATAAATTAAGAAAATAAACTTTGTTTATATGATTTTATCATATGATACGAAATATTATTATAATAATATTCATAGAAAAATATAATTGAGCATAAATAATATATTATAATAATCATTCATCACAATATTCAATCAAATATGTACGAAACATTAAACATTTTAATTCATGTTCAACTTTATTTTTTAAAATTATATTAAGATAATTACGAATTTTTTATTATAGAAAAAAAATTAAATTTAGTAAACACGTAACCTTATCTGTATATCACACCATTCACCGGCAATATGAATAATCCAATTTTATTTATACCTAGGAAAAAATATTTAATATTCCGGAAAACACCGAGCAATTAATATCATAATAGCATTGGCTAAGTATATTATAAATAATATCCAAATCGAGTTAAGCACTATATGTAATAATAAAACCAATACACGGTGTGCCAGAAAAATGGTATACGTCTTAAAAAATAAGTTGTTCTGAGAACACTAGAAAAATTGGTAGTAAACAATACTTTTGTAATAAATAATAACTTTTATATGAATTAAAGTTGTTTTTTAAACGTACTTGCTAAAATATTAAAGTAAATGTCAAAATGAGAAATATATATTTGCTTAGAATAAAATTTTATAAAACTCTCAAATGTCACGTTTCATTGAGTAATACCATACAATAATGATTATAACAATAAATTATTCAACTACCTGTATACTACTTTTTATACATTCGTATTACCTAAATTATATATTTTATAAATCTATTTGAAAATTCTATAAAATATTCATTTAATTTTCACATTAGTGTCCATATATTACATTTCTAAATATAATATTTTTGTTATTATATTAATATTATCGAAGTACCAATTTAAACGTTAGAAAGATTATCTTACAAGTCCTTAAAAAATAATTTAAAAATATGAAAAATGCTCTCAAAAGGGTTTTTGAAATAGTTCTTCAATAATGAATAAAAATCTAAAATGGTTCTTAAACTGTAAAAAAAAATTTGTGAAAAAGGGAACAAAAGAATATTATTACAACTACGAATTGACATTATGTATAAATTTAAACAGAGTTACGTATCAAAAAAGAAATTTAAACACACTTATTAAGTACAAATGTATAACACAATTTTAAGTATAAAAATAATATTACTTACTGAAAAACTAAGAACAAATTGTAAAAATAATTTTTGCATAAAAAATTCTAATAAATATATTAATTAATATAAATCTATAAATGATTATATATTCCATTAAAATTATCATAATATATGCATTTATATAACTAAATTCAAAAATGCAAATCATTTTTCCTGTGAGTACTTTTTTGGCAAACAATGCATTTCATATAAATACACAGGTAAAAATTAGTACTGGCCTGGCCATAGCCATTAGGTCGCTAACGTAATCGAATTTCCTATTTATGTTTAATATCAACCCCTTCCTGTTTTAAAGTACATATAATAAATTTCAAAGAAATTCCTTCTGGTCAACTAAAATATTTCTCTTATAAAGTCAAATACTTAACATATAATAAATATTTATTACTCTATTATAGCAATATTAATATATTATTATTTATTATTCCAGTTATGCACATTTATATAATTATAGTAATGGTTACATAGTATAATGAAAAGTTAATTTAATTAAAGGTTTGTTGTTTTTGTTCAAATTACCTTATTTTCTATTTTTTTATATTGATTTTATTTTGTTTTATTATTTATACTTCTTATTTTTATAATATTTATGAATTAATTTAAAGTTTAAATAATTGTAAAGCACAACACTCATAAAAATATAATATGTTATATACTAGTATCTATTATAATTATTAGTATTAGTTTTTGAAAGATATACATATATATATATATATTATGTACACAAGAAAATAACTAGATATTTCATAATAAACATAAAGCAAATTTTAAAATATTGTAGTAAACATTATATATTATTATCTTATAAACTAATTACAATTTTTAAAATTATCTAAGACGTAATTGAATCAGATGGAAAATTTCTAAAGACTTTCTTGTAAAACCCAATTTAAGATACCCAAGTGTCAGGCCGTCACTGAAAAAACGTATTTTCACCTTAAATCTATGTGGTACCTATATAACTAGTTATTATAAATTATGATATCTTCTTTTTTTCCTTACTCTCACAATTATATGAGGTCAACCAATTATAAATCTAGTATAAGCAATATACTACCAATTTGATTATATATATAATATGAATATTAGTAAAATACTTATATATAATAATATTGAAATTTCCAAATTATTTCTATATATTATTTTTTCCTATAAGTTATCAATACGACGTCTCGTCAGTTTTATATACGATTGTATATCAATATGTATCAACCGTTGTCATTAAACATAATGCCCGTGTTAATGTTAAAGATATTGAAATCGAAAACTGACTAGGACGCATTAAGTATATGAAAGCGCTCTAATAATCCGGAATCGGTTATTTAAGGCATACTGTCATCAAAGTCCATTACACACCCGGAATCCATTAGTTTACGCATTACAGAATTCGGTATTTGTGAGCCACTGTTAATGCCTGGCACATTTAGCAACACTGTATCTATCGGCGATACATATATATATATATATATATATATATATATATATTGATGATAGAAACAGTAATCTCACGCCACACAACAGCAGGTACCTCTCAATGCATGACGTTGATTCAGCCGCATGCACACACATTTATATTTTAAGCTGCAAACCCTGTTTAACGAATGGAACGAACTTAGCTATTCAAATAAAAACATGTTTAAAATGAAAACATAATCCAGCGATTATATCGTTCATGTATAAGTTGTTTGTAAACTGTTTAATTTTATAGGACATAAATTTGATTACTTTTTAAACTTATTTATATTTATTTGAAATATATTAAAAAATTTGACTAAATAATTACTTTTCATATTAGGTATATATAATAAAGAATAACAAAATTTTTTAAGACAACTTTTTTTCAAAATAAAAACGAAATAATAACATAACAATAACAAAATTAATCCTACAATAGTTTCTAGTCATCTCTGTATTCCACTCACAGTATATCTAAGACTGTAGTTTTTCTTTAATGTTGTTTTTGACCTTATCTATCTTATTTACCGATTATTTATACTGTACGTTTCAAAAAATTTATTTTCGAACGTAACTATTTATAAATGTTTTGAGAAAAGCTTTGTAGATTTGTTTGGCAACTTTGTTTAAACTTTTATATGTTATATATGTATATAGATATTTTATATTATAAAAATTTAATTAATAATAATAATTTAATACTTTTGAAATTCTTATACAATTGATTCAATATTATTACTCGTTATAAAATGTAATTAACTCACACAATATCATTTTGAAATACATGTTTTAATTAATTATTCTTTCACATTTGATAATAAAATACTATCATTTTCAAAATATATTTATAAATTATTTTTAAAAATAACAATGTTATATGTATTGGCAAAAAAACAAATAGGTAATAAAATATTTCAATTACACTAAAAGCGTTATTATATTATATACAAAAAGGTTACTGAAAACACACGACCGGTTATTATGTCGCCACGCCATTAATCGCAAGGATAAATTTCCATTATATTACAATATTCGGAGGTTTAAAAATATTCACTGATTATAAATAGAGATATAGATATACACGATATATTTTTATATTTTACACAATTTTTCTTTCCGTCAACACGAATTTTTTCAATTAATGTATTTAATAAAACAAAATTTTCCAATATAGTCAAATTAATTAAACCATCACTAGTATTACACATAAAATTATTTTTATAATGATTATCCCAATAATACATGTTATATTATATGATACACTTATATCATAAACATTTTATATATAATTTAAATTTTATGAAATTTTTAAACATAAATATTAATAAAATGAATAAACAAATTGAGAAAAATAGAAAATAATACAAATGTTATTTAAAATTATGAATTTTAATAATTACTTTAAATTACTTGACAACTATTATTTAGATATTTTTCTTTAAAAAAAATCGAGGTACTACCAATAATGAATTATAATATGTTTTTACGATCTCGATAGTAATAATTTTTCTACGTAAAATTACTTGAAATAATAACAATTTTTTAAACAATAATTTTAATATTAGTTTTTATATATTTAAATGTTATTTAGTAAATGTATATCATATGTGTAAAATTAATATGAGAAATATATATATAGGTAAGAAGTACAACACTTGTTTAAAATATAAATTCATGAAAAACATTAATTTTGAACACTTAGCTCGACGCAATATTACACATCTATACTCTGAATACAGAGAATTATTATTAAAGTAAGTGGACGAATTAATAAAATACGTTATATATTTAATTTGTATTAAGAAATATTCAATTATAATACATATGTTTAAAGTATAAAGTCAAAACAGTCGTTTCCTCTATATTAAAACCCTGAATGTAACATTCTCAATATTTACGTCCATATCTAAATAAATATGAAGTATTGTATTTGAATCAATATTAAAAATATTTTACATATTATTTTTAAAATAACATATTTTATTTTATATTTAAATTGTATTTAATTCATAATAAGAAAAATTATGATATGGCATTCTTTGAGCTAGTGTGATCGCCAATAATGTATTAATTAAGACTTAAATAGAGTGGAATCGTTGTTTTTGACATTTATTAAATATGTTTAATTGTTATTTCAAACTATAAATTAGGCCCTAACCTAAATAAAAAAACTATTTTTTAAGAAATATAATTGCAAATAATTATCTTTCTTACAGATATTCTTGAATAACATAATAATTTAGATCACTTACTATAATTATTTCAAATTAAATTAAAATATAAATTATTCAAAATTAATAAAATAATGAAATTACAACGAAACGTATTGATTTTGGTTTTTCTACATATAGTATATTAAGTATATTTGTAAAGAGTTTAAAAAATACAATTATAAAATAAAAATAATAAATTATTAAATAAAAATCAATAGTTATAATTATTAAGTAAAAAAAAATGATAAGTTTGAATAGACCAACTACCATCTATGACACTCGAAGATTTAACTGTCTTAGATTTTAAATGATAAGTATAAATTATATACCAATACATAATTGTTTATACATTCGTTCAAAAATGTATGATTAAAATTGTACTAAGTCCTTATGTAACCTTATTGACAAACTGTAGGCCGGGTATTTAATAGTATTTTGTTAAGCTAAAAAATACAGTGCATTAATTCTTGACAAATAATTTCTTTATATTTTTACAATTCAAAAAATTACTATTTTCGTATATAATATAAAATTCTAAAAATTTGCTTTTATTTATTACATAATGTAATTTTATTTAATTAAAAAGTCAAAAAATAATGCAAATTTAGTCACGTTTAATTTTATTTATATTAAAAGTTATAAAATAAATTGTATTAATGTAATAAAATAATTATTTCAAATTAATATACAGTTTGTATAATAATGATTCCCATACACCGTACGTCAAAATCGAACACTATAATAATAGTATTAATAATCAATGTTTTTATACAATTAAATTATAATTTGACGGAAAATTATTTTTTATGCTTAAATGTATTAAAATAGAAATGGCTAGAAATGGCATATTTTTTCTTTTTTATTTTTAGCGATAAAAAGTTTTATTGTATACTATTATGGATTTTAACATTTCTAAATCTGTAATAATTTTCTAGAAATCTATAACAAATAAAATGTGATCATTTGTACATTATTTTGTAAGATCGTGTGTAATAAGAAATTTTTAAACTTATAAATTTCTTTTCTTCACTAGTTTTTTCTTACCAAAAAATATTATTTTTACCAGATAACTATAATAACAAATTTTTAAAAAATGTTAAATATTTTAAATTTGCTGTGTACATTTCAATTATATGAACCACTTTTATTAAAAATATTTATCAAAAATATTAATTTTATTTTAATACTAAACTTGAAGGAATATAATTTAAAACACATTACATTTTAATAAAAAATTAAAAAAAGGCACCAGCGAAAATTGTATTAAGTAATTTTATTCGTAAAGTAGTGAAATGTATACATATTTAATATTTACTTAACTTTAAATAAAATTTGATCAGATAAAAATTAATTCAACGAAACGAAAATTAAGTATTGTATTCAAAGGGTAAGCCTATTAAATTCGGATCAATTTTATTCATCTTACTAGAGTTTTCGATACAGAATTTAGTTGTAAAAATTTTTCATTTTAATACAGTTATTAAATATTTTTTAATGTGTTTACTGAATGTATCATAGTGAAATAATTTTATTACAAAATTAACTCATAATTTTTTTTTATCTATATAACTTGTGACAATAGAGACCACAAATAATATTCTTAATTATTTTATGATACTTGGTAATTTGTATTTGGTAAATTAAATTCCAATAACTTTTTTTAAATTAGCTTTAAACTTAATTTTTTTCCTATAATTCAAATTATACTTATAAATGGACCTATCTTAAAATTTAGCCTTTTATACTTCTTGGTATAAATGTATAAAACCAACGTTATATTATATTATACCAACGAAAAATTTAAAGTATTTTACTTTTAATACAAAAAAAAATGAGAAAATATTTTGAATTTCAAGTGATCTCAAAATTATGCAATTACGTTCCCAATACGTTTGGCTTTGCATTACACTCTGGGCACTGCAGATCTTATAATAATGTTGTAAAAGATAATTTTTTTTCAAATAATAGAATACATGTTGTTATTTATATCCAACCAATATTCACCATGATTAGGTACTTATGTAGTAGTTGGAGGATGAAAATAATATAATTATATCTTAAAAATATATGTAAGGAATACTTATTAAGATTTGAATAATGATCAGTTTATACAATTGATAATATTCGACGAATAATTTTAAAAAATATGAATTAGTGACAGTATATCTATAGATATTCAACGCCATCAAATCGTATATTTTAAAATATAATTCGTTAAATAGATACTAATGAATAAAAGTATATACTCGTATGTATAAAAACACTTATTTACTCGAATAAGTTCATCAGGTTATAGGTTTAAATGTTCAAAAATCTTACCCGTTACGACGAAAACGCGATAATTCAGCTTGGACTCCATTCCTGTGTGTTGATGTTATAAGCTCCTACGTAAATTTTTTCGTTTTCTTTTTTGTATTTCAGGAACAACTAACGCACAAATATTGCGTCGTGATAACTCGCGAACTAGTAAAATTAATTAAAAATAATATAGGTAATGACGATGGCCGCCGATAGAAATATTCTATTTGTCACGCATATTATGTACTATCTGTATTATTTGTTACACGCGGAAAGAAAATATCGTTAGAAGTTTCATTATAAACGATGGGGGAAACGGTTCTACCGGAAGAATACGTTAGAGGGGGTACTGACGAGCGGCGCGTTCGGACGAGAACTGAACGTGCTCAAATTAAATCTCTGGTAGCCCGCGCGCGCCATATCGTAGAGGTTGACATGCTGACACGCATGCGGTGCGCATGAACCGTTAACGTGGTAACTCCAAGGATTATATGGTTAATACCACCATTTCGAAATTTCGCGGTAACCAGACACGACTTGATAACAGGAAACGCCGATTGTGTGTGATAATGTGTTCATGGCCATGATTACGATCAGATGAAAACGTCATAGTTCTTACGAAAATGCCCGTGGTTGTGGTATGTAATGTTGTTATGAGTGTCTCATACTTATTTTGTGTAACGTTTTCGATTTGGTAAGCTGATCGGTCACATAATTGTCAGAAATCAATCAAATACTGGTCATGGATGGCCAGCTGTCAATTTTACTGTTCCCCGACGGAATACCAGGTATTTACGCACCCTTAATGATGGGTCATTAGGATTCGTGTGCGTATGTGTCATCTTTTTAGTCATTTTTTATCGGAATAGATGTACGGTAAACTGATATTGATATTTTTAGGCCTTTTACCAAAATTGCTTTGTATTGTAACGTGTTGTTACCTGTATTGTCAAATCCAATGTTGATTACTCGAATGAGACCTAATCTTCTGTTGTATCATGTTATGTCTAGAATTCGGAAAAGTACTCTATTCAATAACCAATAGGATTTTATTACGTCATTAAAAACTGACAATATATTCCCTTAAAAATATATGAAAATTATTAATAAAAAATAAATACATATTCATTAATGTTCTGTAACATTAAATATTTATAACCTCTAAATATTCATTATGATGCGGAATAAGATGTTACCTTTAAATTCTGTTTTTAAAAATAAAATTTTATTCATATTATTTCATATTGAATAACATAAACTAAGCACAAATATATAAAATCATAAAATTCCCACCTTTATGTATGTTTTAAGTATTTTTTCTTTTATTTTAATATAATACATACTTTTCATATTCTTACTGGTCAAGTAACTATTATTCCTTCATCTCATTATCAATGATAATAAAAATAATATATATTATAATAATACTTTAAATATTTAATTATTTGTATTTTCTACCAATTATTAATTTATAATTTTATATTTAATCTTTAGAGGACCTGAAAACCGATCCAAATATAAAAACTTATTTAGACTATTTAGGAACATGTACAGCAGATGAATTAAGTATATATCCTTTAATTCTACCATTTTTCTATTAATAACTACATTCTTAATTGATTTTAGGTAAAGAACATAAATTATTGGAAGATAAAAATGCCGTCATTTTAAAAATGATTAAAGATTTAGCCTTAAATAATTACAAAACATTTGTTAAAACTTCTCAATGTTATGAATCCATTTCCAATAAATTTGACGATACACAACATAAAACAATTATATTAGACGAGTATCTATTAAAACTTAAAACTGATTGTCAAGAAATGTTACAAAAATGGGCAGATGTCAAAGAGAAACGTAATCGTAATACTCTAGCTATGGTTTGGAATTCTCGTATTATGCATCATGCTCTTGAACTTCCACAACTTATGTTATCATGTATACAAAATAAACTCTATGAAGATGCATTAAAGTTGGCAAATCACGCTAAACATTTACCTAATAATATACCTGCTGTAAAGGTAATTAATGTGTTAGTAATAAATAATCTAACCATAGTATAATTAATTATTATTTAATTTCAGTTGTTACATGATGAAATCGAAAAATATCGTTTAATATTAATGTCAGCACTATGCCAAGAATTGAGAAATGATTTAGAATTACCTCAGTGTATGCGTATTGTACGGTTATTAAGAACATTAAATCTAAGAAATGAGGAACAGTTAGCTGTTAAGTTTTTACAAACTAGAAATGCATGGTTTAATTCCAAATTAGAAAATATTCCCAATGAAAGCAGTAAATAAATACTTATGATTTATTTTTAAATAAAATATGTTTTATGGCAGACCCAAAATGAAAAAAAATAGACATTGATCCAAGAATGGTATCTATTACTTAAATAATACATGCACACACTCTTGGGCTATATGTATTATCGAATAATGTTTATGTTTATTATATCAAAATTAATAATACTTATAATGTATACTTTTTGTACCCAATATCTTATAATAACATATAATTAATTAATAAAATTAAACCGTAAAACATATTTTATACACATTGTTTCCATGAAAACTGGTTTTAATTTTTTAATTATCAATTTATATTTTTTTAACATCACTGTATTATTATCTGTTGTAGATAGTCAACATCTATTAAAAACTATTGAAGTGTCGCGATCTTGTCTTTCAAATATAGCAACACAATACAATCTAATATTTTGCTCTGAAAATTACTCTTCAGAAATTAAATCCTCAAAATTACAGTTTTATAATTCTTGGGCTAATCAAAAGGTATATATATTTATACGTGTATATATGTATATATATATCGTACAGCAAAAGAATGAGGATGTAAAACATAAGACTAAGTGTGGATGGATAAAGTGGAGAGAAGCATTTGGAGTACTGTGTGATAAGAGGATCCCAATGAGGTTGAAAGGTAAGTTTTATAAAAGTGTAGTGAAACCAACTATGTTATATAATTCAGAGTTTTGGGCAGTGGACAAGAAAATAAAGCAGAGAATGAGTGTAGCAGAAATCAGAATACTTAGATGGATGAGTGGGGTGACAAGGAAAGATAGGATAAGAAATGAATATGTAAGGGGAATCATAGGAATAGCGTCAATAATGGATGAGAGAGAATATAGTCTAATAGTCTTAGATGGTTTGGGCTTGTTATGAGGAGTGAAGAGTCAGAAGCAGTAAAAACTGTTATGGAAATGAATATTGAAGGAAGAAGAGGAAGACCAAAGAAAAAGTGGTAGAATACAATCAAGGAGGATATGAGGACTGCTGGTGTATGCGTGGAGGATGTGGGAAATTGAGCCAAATGGAGGTTTAGGACGAAAGTGGCTAACTTTAAATAGATGGGATAAAGGCGAGAGAGATAATGATAATGATATATTTATCGTACAGGGTGGGGTAAAAGATGTACCCGAGTTTTAAAAATATTGCGCTACTAGTATAGATCATTGGACAGGATCTCTCATTGTGACCACTACATTTTACCATTTTAAATATGCATTATGATTTGTACTGGAAAGCATTGTGGCTTTGCTGTCGCAACATTTTTACAAAACAACCATTCAATCATCGCAACACAGAGACCCATGGGCTTACACTTCAACATTTCACCCAACGTTTCGGTCTCTAATATGGAAAGACTATCAGAAATTGATTTTGTGCTTTGAGAAAAACTAGATCCACAGCAATTCCTCGTGTAGTTAAAAGACCCAAAACTGCCGCAACATTAAAAAATGTGGTGTTAATAAGAGCAGCATTACAATAGTCACCTAGGCACTTGGTAGGAGGCACTGAGTTGTTGTATCTAGAATGTCTAATTGTTCTGTAAGGAGGATTTTGCAAAATTATTTGTCATTCCACTCTTACAAAATCATACTTGCTCAAGAAATAACATCCTTTGATTATGTAAGCCGCCTCAATCTTTGTCAAAACATTCTTAACAGAATTTCTGAAACGTCAACTTTTTTGAACGCTGATGAGGCTCATTTTCATCTTACTAGTGTTGTTAACAAACAAAATTGCCAATACTGGCTAACACTAACCCATGGGAACTCAATGATAAACCTCTTCATTCATCAAAAGTTACTGTTTGGTGCACTGTATTCAAATTTGAGATCATTGAATCTTATTCAAGAAAATAATTGCGTTATGCTATATTTTCACGCTAAAAGTTTTTTGAGCCTTGATTACAGAAGTTGAATGATGAAACCAATCACTCTGTATTTATTGAATAAAAAGTGTTAAATTTTTTTTAGAAAATTTTGTAGCTACTGCTACAATTAAGTTATATCATTGTCAGTCACCTAACCCAACTTTATTCTGATTTATGGTGGCAGTTTAAACTTGCATACTCATAGTAGCTGTGAAAATTATTTCTATTAAATTTAAGATTAAGATTTTCTTCAAAGTAAATGCATAGTTAGTCGCATTTATTGGGCAGTGTTTACTATCTGCTTAATCGTATATTAATAAATCAAAAATGCCACTAAATTGTTTACATATATTTATAGGTATGTCAGTTTATTAATACACTTAAAAAAGATCTACCACAATGTCGACCATCATCGTTAGAAACAATTTTCACACAATGTATGTACTTTGGTCAATCATTAGGCCATATTGGAGCTGATTTTAGAGGTCTTATGGCACCAGTATTTGTCAATGTAACTATAAAACGATTTGCGGAGTTATTAAAAATTACAGAATGTACTTGGCAAACGGATTTACACATGTTTTTAAAAACAAATATTAAAAATGTTAGAATGAAACAAACTCATGATGAAGTAAGTCATTAACTATTTTGTATAATTGTAGATAGCATTTTAATATACATATTATTAGGTAGATGATATTCCATCTCCTGTATTTGAATATTATCCGTTGGCTAAATTTTGTAATGGTGTAATGAATGCACTTAATGATCTTGGAGAATATGCTCCATATGCAGCAGCCGATGAAATTACCAAATGTTTACATACAACATTACATAATGCTTCATGTGCTTTATTTTCTATGTATTATCAAAACGATTTTAAATGTTACGATGAAGTAAGAATGACAGTATTATATACCATATTTATCATCAATATATGGTTACTAAAACTAGTGAATATGCTATTTAAAAATCTAATTCCTAATACTAAATAATAACTAAGTGTAGAATCTATTGAAAATTATACCACACCTATAAGTTGAATGAATTCTTTATTTTTAGAAAGAAAAAAAGATTTTTGGACAACTCTGCATTTGTTTTGCAACTGACGTTGTACCATATATACAAAGATGTTTACATAAAGTTTATGAACCAGGAAGTGTAGCTGCTTTTATTGGAGTAACTACAACATCACTTCAAAAAGAGGTTATTACAAAGCTTTAATTAGTATAGTTATAATTTAGTTAAATTTCTTGTTTAATTTGAGCAAGTTAGATTTTATAAATAAATTATTTTCATTTGTGATATTTCAAGATAATTTAATTAGTAAATTCAGTACTTGTATATTTTAAATTCAAACATATTCTCAATATTAAATAAATAAATATATATATATATAACGAATATTATAATTTTAAATAAATAAAACATCTATATGTACATGCTCTTAAAACAATCAAATTTATCAAAATTGAAAATTCTAGCGATAGAATAATAGAATTCCTATTTATAGTAAATTTAAGTACTAAAATACATTATTCAAATGTAATCTATACATCAAATGAATTAAACATTCAAAAATATGTTACAACAAACATTCAGTCATAATAATAAACAATACTGAAACTATATAATGTATTATATGGCCATAAAAATTAGTAATCTAAATAAAAATTTTAAATGTTTTATAATATTCTGTTTATTGAGAAATTCTATTATTATTAATGATATTAATTTTATTATTTGTATTATTAGTATATAATTTATTAAAGTCAAAAGTTATATATGTATGTCAAACTCAAATAATATATAGGAAAAAATGTATATTTATAGTTATTTTTAAATCTCGCGTCAATTAAACCGTAACTGTTGTTTATTTGACGAAAAATATAAATATATTTTATCGTATTGATTAAAAAACAAAAAGCAAAATCTTTTGAATCGCTTAATCATTAAAGTTGGAGGATTCAATTAACTGATAGTTGTAAACTTCAATCAAGTTGAAACAACTACTTTCATATTGTAATGCCTATAATTAAAAATGTGTTTAAGTTTTTTAATTTTATCGTTAATGTTATTTAATTCTACATCCTGTTTTACAGTAGAATAAATAATTGAAATTACTTAAAATTGTTAGATTTTCTACATCCCCGTGGTGGATGTGTCCATTATGGATCCTATTCGATTAATTTCACAAACACTATGTATGTGGTAAAAGTGTTACTTTTGGCATCATTGGGATATATAAGGAGAAAAAGTACAATTAGGTAATCTAACAAACTATGACAGTTAACTAAGCAGTGATTTCGCCCCATATGGGCTGACCAATGTCACTGACAATAATGGATTGCCATAGTTCGTTCAATACTTGCAAAACTTAATTGTTCTACTGTAAAACACGATGTAACGATGTTTTTCTTTTTTATGAATCAATTTGTTTGTAAATTGTTTTACAGAACCTAACATTTATTGATTCAGAGATCATTAATGAACCGATCAAAGAACTATTGAATGAATTTGAAAACGTTATGCCACTCAATGATATACCGACCGACTAAATAATTGAAAATTAGTTATATAAGACATTTATTGTCTCGCGTTTGAGTAATCGTGTAGCTTTATTTATTATATTATTTTAAATTTTATTTTTTTTTATTCCAATATTCATAAATATATAAACTTTATCATTTACTTTTGTTGAACGTGTTTTTGAAAATTGGTATTAATAGTCAATAATAATTTAATAGACAAATTATAACGTTTTATGAAATCATATGTTGAGTGATTAGTACCTAGGTCAAGTAAATAATGTAATATAAATATTCAGTAATAACTAACGAGTTAGCCATATATTATTGTTCGTTGCAAGCAGTTTCTTATTCGAAATCTAATTAAGTAGTTCAAGAAAAGGTCTAATAACTATCACAAATTCATAAAAGTGCAAATTGTTAGGTCGAACATTGTTGAAATTATGGTAAACTATTGTAACGAATTTTAACAGTCGAAATATAATAGGGAAATTCTGAAATTTCTCTTTTAATAAAAAAAAACGAATTTAAATTAACATTTTGTTGCACTTCATCTGGCTTCTAATAATCCATACAATTTTGTGGCTATCATTGTTTCCTTTCATTTTTTCACTCATGCATTCCTATTCCTTTTAAATCCCCGAATATTTTTTACTGGATTGCCTTTAATGTTTCTTCCCTGTTTGTTTCGATTTTATGACCATTTTAATAGTGAAATCTTCACCTTTTCACGTTTTTTCGACCAACCCATTGTACATTTTCGTTTTCTATGGAGTCATTGACTGGTACTAGAGTGTCTATAAGCCAGAATAGCGGGAGGAATACGCTGTAAAAAGCGCTTTCCGGGTTGACCCACCGACGTTAACTTTAAACCTTGTCGGTACCACGGGGATGGGGAGCTCCACTACATTCCGTACCGGCTTTCCGCTACGGATGAAGTGCCCCATCTTGGCTGAGGAGTCTTTCTTGACTGAAACGTAGTGGCTGTGGGACCGGCGCCAAATAGTAGAATCCCCCAAACCCACTTACCCGGTTATCTCGTGCCCGGAGAGCTTGGGAGCAGTATTTTGGAGTAGTGGGTCGCCGTCGTTTATTGGTTTACAAAAATCAACAATACAACGATCGTCCTTAACGGCACTATCTTCCGCCATACAACAAAGTCCCTTACATAAAATCTAAATCCACAATTTTCAAAATTTATGCCTTAACAATGGGCGGATGGTGTCGAATCAATCCCCTGCCCCGTGACGCCGACAAAAAGATATATATAACCTTAATTTTTCGTAAGAATGCGCGGTAGGTAACGGCTCCCGCTACGTATGGTCCATTTATATCGTCCATCGATCGAAATAAAAAGAATGCGATACAGTCCTTCTTCCTCGCGGGGAAGGGTCGTTAGCCCTGTACTCAATCACCAAAACTCGAGGATCAGACCACGCCGGCTAATTAAAGTTAGTGCGTGGCTTTTGCAATGCTACGTCGTTACACTAAGCAAGGTCACTTTTTCTACGCCTAAAATTGGTTACACTACGAAATATAATGGCTAATTTATTGCGAATAGTGAACGGGGCATATTGATTAAAATTATATATTTACTGTTTTATGACAATTAAAATTTACCGAAACTCGCGTATTATATTTGCTTAAATTATTTATAAATGTACGAAATTTATATTATACGCTTTCTTTTTAGTTTACCAAATGTATCGAATGTTATATGATTTAAACGAAGAATCATTTATTGGCGCTACTTACGAAAAGTAAATTGGCTCATTCTAGTGTCGTATTTATCACGCTATGACAATTATAAGAATTGAAGTTCGCCGAATACATTAAAACAAATATTTTTATGGGTCAACATTTCCTCGGGTAATTGATTGTCAGAGCTCAAACATTTCTTCTACCAACTTTGAATAAATAACAATTATAATTTATTTCTAATATTTTCGTATGTAAATCGTTTACTGTTCGTATTATGGCATAACTTAAGACTGCATTTTTAAAAGACCGTAACAATTGTTCAGTAATAAAGTGACGATATTAAGTAGACAATTATTATATGCTAGACAACGGTTGGTTTCTTTAGGGAAGGTATGTAATCAATATATTCTCAAAATCGTAGTTTAGATTTACAAAACGTTTTATAAATTATAAAATCATTTTAAAAAAACGTTCTTTATGAAAGCTACTTTAAGCGTAAGTTACGGATTATTAATATTGTGTGTAGTAATTTTATACTCGTCTACAATAAAGTTTAGAATTAAATTAAAACTATAAAAGTTCGCGTTAAAAATGTTATTTCGATTTTAGACAATAAGCACGTGACAATTACATTATGTATGAGTAAGTAGCTACCTAGTACACATATGACAACGTTGACAATATTATTTCTTATTAAAATATATAATTTACAATTTCATAAACTATAGAATTGTGCCGATAAAAAAAGAATATATATCTTCGAAAATTATTTAACGACGATTAATCGAAACATTTTTAAGTTTAAACATTTGTAGATAGGTAGGATACCTTGTAATCTATATTTATAATTTCAATATTTCGTCATTGATAACGTAGTTATTTTCATTTTAAAATCATATTCAATATTTAAATAAAAACAATTTGATTCGTAGCCTCATATATTATTCAATTTCCTGTGTGACCCCGTTTAAATATTAAATTAATTATATATTCATAGATCAAATAACAAATAACTATACGTATTCATTAAAAACGGTTTTTATTTAAAAACTTTACCTTGTATAATTACTGTGCTCAGTTCATTGTAGATTTTTAAGTAAATAGATTATTCCAATTCTAATAAGTATGCTGAAAATAACCATAATTATATAATATTTTTTTACGTGAAATTAAATTACGAGTAGGTTTAAAAGTAAGTGTTTAGTATATATTTATTTTATGTCGAGAGTCGTTAAATATGTAAATATGTAAATAAATATATTACCGTTTTAAAATATTATATAGATCTATATATTATCTATTGATCATTTAGGTAGATCAAAATTTTAATTATATTAGTTTCTTTTTAATCGATTAGATATTTAAACAAGTCATTATGTGTATGGCCACTAAATTATGCTGCTAAATTTTAATATTAATAAGTAGCTATATATTTTTAACAACAATATAGACAGTATATAGCTTAAATGCGCAAAATAGGCTAAGACATTTTTTATTTAAAAAAAAACAAATCGATTCAGTTAAGTTAATAGTTACATTTTAAAATTAAGGAAAAATGTAATTCGGTTAAGTTACAATTTTATTGTTAAAAAATTATAATAATTACTTAAATTATCGGTTAAAATATTACACAAAGTTGCGCTATCGACTCATTACCGTTTTTCGTAAACTACCATTATATATAGTCGTTTTGTTTCTAAATTAATTATACAAAAAACCATACGAAAAAGTAAAAAATTGTGTTTAAATGTAATAAATATTAAGCAAAATTTGATTTTTCTAAAAACTTCGTTATTTTGATTGATAAATTTTTTAGGCTCTCTTTATTTTGAGGTAAAAAGTAACTCGTTAGGTTAAAAGTTATGGAAAACTTCCAATTTGTCTTTAAACTCGTCAACACCCAATCTTGGTAATGCGTATACTTAATTACATACAATATAACTTTTCAATAGATTAATAGATAGTTCATATTTGTAAATCTTTCATAACGTAATTATCGATCATTTTAACGCGTGAAAATAAAAATTCTACAATTCTCAATTTAATAGCGTTATTTTCATCGTATTTATAGCTTTTAAATTATCTTAACGAATATTGTAAATTTCCAAATGGTAACTTTGAAATCAATACGTTATCTTTTTCTAACATACGAGATATACATAATTAAATTTTAACTTAAGAACGTGTCGGTCACTGATTATACTTTCATGCAATCACACGGGACACGACCCAAAGAATATTAGATACTATTACCGTTAAGAAATTAAATTTCACGCATCAACTCGAAATAAATGATAACTTTATTTGTACTGTATCAATAGCGCTTATTGTTTTTTTTATTAAATTTCTATAATCGTAAAAATATTATTTTTGTAATTTCGCGACGTTTTACTTTTGTCTAGATATTAAGTAATATAAAAATGATTTTATACTATCGAATATAGCTCATTGACTATATAAAATGCCGTTCAAAAGGTTAATTATACTGAATGTGTGTACTACGTATAAAATGTTTCTAAATATTTTGAAAAACTTCAACAATTTACTATAAAACTTAATGGTTAAATAAATATAACCTGTGGTGTGTACGTTTAAAATTTTCGGTTTTAGGCTAAACAAAAAAAGTTCCCGTAATGATTCGTTGTACTTTTCAATGAAAACGTATTGTTATATGTGAGTACAGTTTTTATAATTGTTCTGTTTCTATTCATAGAAATATAATATTTGGTGTTTTCATTACCGATTCGACTAAATACAATACCCACCTATATATAATTTAGAGAAACCTTACACATTTTTTTAAGGCTAGTGAAAATCTAAAAAAAAATAGAATTTTTTGATTTAAATCATTAGCTAATATTGATTTAATTAAATTTTTTGAACAAAGTAGTCGCTAGTAAACTACAATATCATCATAATTATGATAACGTAACCAAATTTTGTAAATAACACTACAGTATTTGACGTTACCAAATGACTATATTATAACTCGTTTGAATTAATTTAGATAACTTTGTATCACGTTCAGCTCAAAGATATTTTTTATCTTTAGAATAATATCTCACATTTTTGCGCGTATTATATCATGCATACGGCTAACGACCCCGAATTTATTTAAAGCACCATTGTGACCAATATCAGATAAACGTGACAATAAGTAAATATTTTGCGTTTCATTTAATGAAGAAAATGAATTTAATGAATTAAATATTAATAAATCAATATTTAATATTATTAAATACAATAATTATGTACGAATATATTGTTAAATATATATATATAATGAGCAAAACTGGAAAAAATATGAAAACTACTGCAAATGACATACAAATTGCCTAAAATGTTAATGTTTTGACGCGCGTATTTAAGTATCGCCGATGAATAATGTATTAGGATAGTAGAGTATAGTATGTATTTTGGTCATATTTCATAAACTGTTACAAGGAATAGATTTTTAAATTCATTCTTTTTTGTTTCTGATTATTATCAGCCTACTGGTAATAACAGCCGTTTTTGGAGAGTTCAAACAATAATTGATCGACTTTGTAACGTGTATAGAAATTTTCTTCTTTTGGTTCACTGTTATTTAATTGACTAGCAGATGATTACTACAAACTATTTAATGTTCTAACAGCTAATATGTTAAAATAAACCAAGACGAACAGTATATTTCCAATTTGTTTAATAACTTGTATTATAATATTATTTTTTTGAAATTGAGGACTAAATATAAAATATATTTAGTACGCGTAATTCAGCAATTTTTAACCTCACTAATTTAATTGAAACAATATATATATATATATTCTTTACACAAAAATATAATATTTACTGAATGAAAGACAGTAAAATCGAGTAATAATTGTGAAATTACTTTCCATTTAAATACGATGCTCATTATATACAATAGATTTAATATGAATATTTATTGTCCATTTGTGTGAATTAACTGACACTTATTTGTAATATTATTTATTTACTAATGTATGTATTTGTGAATAGATGTCAGTGTTATTTAATAATATCCAACAAGGGTTGGATTGGATAGAACAAAATACTGGTAAGATAATTTTATTTACTACTATTAATCGATAAACTTACTTATATAAATAAAATACCGGATAAATTAAAGAGTTCAGTTGCTTTCATTAAATTATTAAATCACACTGTATTAAAAAAAAGAGAAAAACATTTTCATCACGTGAAATTTCGATAGTTCAATTGCCTGTTGTATATTTTCCATATACCTACCCTAATTAGAGTAAATTTAATTTTATTAGCAAATACGGTATTTCAAAAAATTATGTATCATCGTTCATATATATTTACTTAAAGACGTCTTTCTATATGCATTATAATAAAAGTTGTATTTTTAATTTATATAAATAAACATTAATAGTGTAGATATAAGTTATAATAAAACTTTTTTCTCATAACATAATATCTCATAGTGTAAAATTAAAACATTTTATATTTATACATTATCGTTTGGTAAATATAAATATAATTCAAATCACGTTATATATATTTTATAAGACGCTTTTAAATTTAAAGTTAGTATGACGAACCTTGTAAAACAAGAAATATATCTCTAGTAAGGAATGTTTTTGCATGTAATAAACATATATTTTGTGAAAACATAATATACGTTTCTCAGTTTTGAAGTCGTAACAAATAATATTTTAATAATTATCTAATTTTATAACATTAATTTAATTGATAATGTATAATACGGCGATCTATGGAATTATTAATTCTTTTTATAAATATTTTATAATCCAAGTACATGTTTACATAAATTTAAGAATTTTTTTTTCTTCTATAACAACTATTAAGTTTTGAACAGTAAATAAGTTAATTGATTTCTTCGACTCTATCGTAATATTGAGTTAGATTAATTTTTCTTTATATTTTAATTTATTAAGTTAAAACTCAATTTTTGAGAAATGATATGTTCGAATAATAAGCTCAAATTTTTAACTTGTTAATGCTCTACAATAGAGACCTTAATGGACGTTTAATTTTCATGTTTTCATGTAATAATCACGCGTACTATGTCAATGACACGAAATGTTTATAATAATATTATTATTAAAACCGAATGTATATATATAAATATTTGGATTTATATTTTATACTATAGTCAAAAGATTTATTTCCTTAGATTACCATAATTAAATTAATAATTCCAATTAAAAATATTTTGACAATATATATTATTTTTCATTTTGTTTCCTCGCCAGTTAATCTCTTAAATATACAATAAAAAAATTATATTTTTATATAACAATTTTAATATCTATGTAGTGGCTGGAATATTGTTAGGTGTGTTAATATTTATTTTCATAAAACTAGAAATTAAATGAAAAATGATTTCACCTCACCTTGCTGAAAAATTTTTAAAATTGATAAACCTATTATGGTAACAAATTTATGAAAAACCCAAATTATCCAACAACACTTTGGCATGTTAAATGTTACGTTATCAAATCTTTTGTTAAAAATCTAAATACCATGCACCGTTTAAAACATTTTTATAAGATTACGATAAATACATACAAAATATATATTATTCCTCCTCATAAAAAATATAAATCAGTTTATAATTAATATTTATGTTAGACCCAAATAATTTTATTATTTAAATATTTAAATCAAAATTTAATACTAATCTCTTATTAAGGTGTGTTCGTTTAAAATGTATTTAACTCGTTTGGATATACAAAAAATATATAGGGAAATAATTTCCAATTTATATTTTTACAAACTATTTTGTTTTTTAGAGCCTAAAATTAAACATTTTTGGTTAATGGGTTCAATATGGCCAATAACAGTTATTGTGGTAAGTTACTTGTATTTTGTTCTTAAAATTGGTCCAGAATTTATGAGGTATCGAAATCCACTTAACATTGATCGTATCGTGATGGTCTATAACGCAGTACAAGTGATATTTTCTATATATTTGTTAAAAGAGGTAAGGATTAACTTTAATTAAAATTTTGTATATCGCGAAAATAATAAATCTAAAATAATAGAACATTACGAAAATGTCAAAATGGCATTTTGTATGTATAAGATAAATCATTTTTAATTTAATTTTATGTTAAAGTAAAATTAATTTGTAGATTTTGTGTGAAATGTAGAATATATTGGTTTTACATTGATATGTTTATAATTATTATTATTTTGTTTATGTATGATTTTTCATCTAGTATAAATGCTTCAATTTTTCATTAACATAAATCACTTATTTGATACTTTGTATTGATATGCTTCGTAATTTTCCTAAGCAGAAAGAAAACATTACCCAAACATTTAAAAAAAAAACAATAAAAATGTGCTAACACATTTGATTTTTATATTTCCGCCAAATCAATTTTTTCGTTATAATTCTACAAGATATAACGTGAAATACATTTTTAATAGTTATTTATTATAATGTAATTTTTAAGCAATTGTTTCAATAATAATCTATTTAAAATATCAACAATTTTTGTATTTTTTTATGTTCAAAAATGATATTTTGGAATCGAAATCTAAAAAGTGTATATAAAGTTTACTACATTTTGTGTACTAATAAATTTTAAAAATTCCTTAAAAGTCGTTAACACAATTTTTTAAAACATATTTTGCATTGTGAATAAATTATGTTTAATTAATTAATTTTTATTTTTTGAGTATAATGAAAAATATTCATATTGTTTTGCTATTTAAATTATCAGGTCACACGTAAAGTTGATCAAGTTGGTAATTATAATAGTATTAACTAGTTTCTAATTTTGCTAATGATTCCGAAAAGATATGTAAAAAATAAACGTTTACCAGAAAATTGTACACATTTTTTTCTTAAAAGCAGAAAACCATAATATGTTTAATGTATATGTTACATGTGTATATTATTTTAATTTAAATATTCAATGAAAATATCAAATACATACATACAATCATTGGTTCTACTATAAATAAAATATAGTTTTATTTTATTAATTAAAACAAATTAAATCTTTAATAATTAAATGAAAATAACGTACTAAACATTTTACTTCTTACATGGTGCAAGGTATTATATAATACTTAGACATAATTTAAAGTTTTAAGTTCTTATCTTTAACGTAGTCATAAATAATTTTCAACGGATATACTATTATACAAAAAATGTATTTATATATATTTTTCCATGTGTCTAAAAAAAAAAATACAACGCAACAAAAATAGATTTTGTTTAAATACACTTATAATTTGTATTACAATTTTGTGCAGATTATTATCAAAAATAAATAAATTAAGGGTTCTAAGACTCTTAATCTTACCCCAAATTGAATCAATGCTTATAATTGTAATTATTTTCAATAAAAATATGATACAAATTTTTTTAGTTATTACGAGGAAATTAAACGGAATATAAAAAATATAAAAAATTTATAAGATTACTATTGTCTAAACTGTTGATATACATTAAATATAAACTATAATTTGTAGTTATATGAATGAGTAGTTTGCACTGAATATTTTCGTATTAATATTTACTAACAATTTTTAAAAGTCAATATAATCGAATTTGTAACTTTGTTTTCTATCTTTTTTCCTTACTGTTAGTTTTTTTTCTACGTTATTGTAGCTTTCATTTATTAAAAATTCGGATTTTTCTATTGTTTTACATGATTTTTTTGACTAAAATTGTAATATACATAAATATATGTGATGGTACCTACTAAAATTAAAAAGCATTTGTTTAGACATCACTAACCAAATTAAACTATGAAAGCTCAATATATAATAGAAAACCAACATTTATACTTAGCATTATTATTTCTGTAGACATTTAGATTAGTATGGCTGCGAGATGATTACCGATTCTTTTGCATGGAGGTCAGCAATGATTCAGATATAGCAAATCAAGTAATTTTTAATTTGTTAATAAGTTTTATTCACATTACCAATTAAAATGTATAATTATAATATGTCTATTGATTTTTTCAGCAAATATATACCGTTTGGTTATACTTCATGAATAAATGTCTTGACCTCCTAGATACAGTAATATAATCATTTTAGTTTCAAAATAATAAAAACTAATATTTATCGACTTATAATACTTATATGAAATTTAATACGTTTGAAATGATTTAAGGTTTTCTTCGTACTACGAAAAAAACAAAATCAAGTATCTTTTTTACATGTTTATCATCATGCTTTGGTCGTAATATTTGGCTGGTATTTGACTAATTTTTATACAGGTATAGACATCAAAACAAACAATTCAAATTTCATTAATTTTCGTGCTGACGAAATATTTTATATTCAAAATATTTCTAATTTAAATTGTTTGCGATTTCAGGAAGACAAGTCGCGGTATTTGGTACCATAAATACTTCTGTACACATCATAATGTACAGCTATTATTTATTGACTCTTTTCAACTCCGAGTACAAAAAAGTATGGTGGAAAAAATATTTAACAATTATACAACTGGTAATTATTATTATTTTTCAATTAAGTACACACATTTCCCACAAGAAGCGATTTCCTCCCCCTTTCTATTCAACATATTCATTGCTGACCAACCTACTACACCATTTACTTCTGTAGCAGAATTTGCAGATGACAAAATTATTTACACTTCTCAAAATGATCCATATACGGCCAAGATTCTCCTACAAAATCACTTGGACAGCCTATCATCCTGGTATTCTAAATGGAAAATTAAAATAAATAATACTAAATCATCACACATTACTTTTTCCCTCAGATAAGACAAAATTCCTCCAGTCAACTTAAATGACCAAATCATACCGAAAATCTCTAATGTTCGATACTTAGGCCTAACCCTTGATAAACGTCTTACTTGGGCGGAACACGTTAAAAATAAACGTACCATTTTAAATCACAGGAGAAAATCGCTTCTTTATTTGTTAGGAAACCACTCCAAACTCAATCTTAATAACAAATTACTCCTTTACAAACAACGTCTCATGCCTATTTGGACGTATGGCATCTAGCTATGGGGTGCGGCTAAACTATCAAATTAAAATAAAACACAAAGATTTCAATCGACCACGTTACGTATAACAACCAAGGCCCTCTTTTATGTGTCGAATCATACTGTTCATAGTGACCTTCACATTAAACTAGTCTCCGAAATATCCACAATTACATACAAACGTTTTCGTTCACGTCTAATAAATCATCCAAACCTTTTACTCTCAGCTCTTAACTCAAATTCAATACCTGGAATTCCTTTAAGGAGGCTAAAAAGAAGATGGTTTCGGGAACTAAACTCACAATAATTATAAACAAAAAAATAAAAAAAAGTGTATATATAGGAAAAAAAATTGTATATATCAAAATATTTAAAATCAAATCATAAAGTGTAACCACTGGGTTACTTCTTTTAATTATGCTATTCATGCCATACATCTCCACACATCACATATACTTATTGTAAATAAATTTATATATTTACTATAGTTGTATATAATAAAGTAAATTCGTTGAAGTAACGATATATTACTTAAAATTACATGTATTGTTCAGATTATTGGTAATTAAAAAAAATTGCAAATCGATTTTTTCCTCTTTCACTTTCGTCCGAGAACCTTTCTCGTTTTCATCATACAATGTTTTTTATATTCATTTATTATTATCAAAATTCTCGTTAAATGTAAACAGTTTTTTTTTCATTTTTCTTATATAAATCAGAAAAAACAACAATAAACAACATATTTACTACGTGCGATTAATTTAGTTTATACTCATTTACAGCCACAAGCTCATACATTTATTGTAATAAAAATAGAAATCTTTGTTGTTATTTAAAATTATGGAGGTAATTGAAATAAAAACAAAATATCTTACTGTAAAAAAGGAAAAAATGTAAAATAATATTAGCATACAGCGCTTTCTATGAATGTAAAAAGTAAATAAATCATAAAGTTATGTTGTTTTGGCAGCGATTTGAATTTCTGCTAGTCAATATTTTAAATAAATATAAATTTGTTAAATGTAATTTTTCTAGCGAATCCGTAGCTACATATATAACTATGGAATTTAACAAAAAGTTATTTTTCTAAAAATAATAACACGTTTTTGAATTCATTCCGATTCTATTATAATGATACGCGTATACTGTACACCAATTCCTCAATAATATATTACTCCCATAGATTTACTAATGTTTATTTTCTTTCATTTTTGGAATAGTCTTCTTATAATTTACACACGTCTATAATCGTAATTAAATTTATAGCGATAAAACAAGTGTATCATATTATTATTTTATTTCTTTATGTGCAAAACTAAATTTTAATATATTCAATATTTTAATAAAACACGTTTTTATTGTATTTTTTAGATTCAATTTGTCGTTACTGGACTCCATGCATTCATTACGCTATTCGAACCCAATTGCAACTTCCCGCGATTTGTAATGCTACTGGCAATACCACAAGATATATTTATGTTCCTTTTGTTTTGGGACTTTTATAAAAAAGCATATATTAACTCAAAGAAGAATAAACAAACTTAAATTTGAAAAATATACAATAAAATTAATTTTAAATCACACCTCGTTTGATATTTTTATTACTTATTATCTTTTTCATATTTCATAGAAATATTCATAAAATACCAATTTAATACTCCTTTGAATTATTTAAAAACAAATATTACGTATGTTATATAATATTTTTAGCTCTATATATAACTGAAGTAGCTACTAGGAACTCAATTAAAGGTATAGGTACCTATTAAAAATATTTTTAAACGTTACGACCACGATAATCGCTTGGAAATTTAAGTGTTGAAAAATAATTTTATTTCGTTTATCTCGACACAATTTAGTAACGTTATTATATTTTGAACTAAATTAATTAACTATCATGGCATTAAAAAAAACAATTTTGATTATCTCGCTCATTTTAAGAAGTTTAAAATATAAATGCTCAAAAACTAGATTGTATTTATCTGTAAGCTTTATGTTTTTATAAATAATATAATGCCTGGTTAAGTCATATTATCAAAACTAAACATTTTTTAAAATCAATATTACTTAAAAACGACTATATACAATTATTTTTATCAATATTTATAAAAATTATTTTTAACAGCACGTTAAGGATTTTTATATATATATACTTACAATATAAACATTTTAAATTCAAATTTCAAATCACAAATTGCCAACATTTGAAATAATTTAAAAATATTATAAAAATATATTTTGTTTAAATTGACTAAATATGTTATGTTATTTTATAAAATTTTCAGTTATAAATATTTTTAATTTTTTGAAGATCTACCAGAAATTTACGGAGCTTAACGCTTTTAAATTACATTTATGCCAATTAATTCGTTGGTCAACAAAAAATTTATAAATTATGAGGTATAGCATTTATTTGAATATTATTTTTATCTAAAAAGTAATAACAAATAAAATAAAACTTAATTTGCAAATATTGATATTTTAATCCGCATAGAATTTAAAATAGAAAAATATAAATGTTAGTTTGTTATTTATAAAGGATTTCTCTCAAAATTATTTGTAAAATGTTATCAATCATTTAGAATTTAGTTATGTTGTAGATTTATTTCAAGGTTATATATATGTAGGTTGAAATAATTGATATTTAAGAAGATCTATATATTAAAAATAATATTAACACTATATAACTTTATAAAATTATACCTTAAATATGATTAAATACAAAATCGTTCATGATTTTTCTTATAATTTAAATTGTTTAGCTTAACTACTTCGTTTAATTTCAGATTGAATAGTTGACTAAAAAATATTAAGCTAAAATAATGTTACGATATTATAAATATTATATATATATATATATATAACTTTTTTAAATAGTAGTGAGTTGCTAGTATTATGAATGTCAATTTAAATGAGTTACTTAGATGGGAATCATAGATATGCATTATTATTTAGAATTTGAAAGCAAGGATAAAATATTGTATTTTAAAAGCTATTCTAAGCAACATTAGATGTTATTATTATATTATATTATTATATTTGTGATAATTAAAACATTTTTGGTTGAAGATTAAAGTGTCATGGTTGAGATTATTTTTAATGCAATTTGTATGTCTAATGTATATGCATGAACCATAATAATTATAAAATTGTATGAATTAGAAGATGTTAAAATCTTTTATGTAATTTTCAAGTTTAAAAAACGTAAAGAAATTTTATTATAATTGAAATATATCAAATAAAATTGAGGAATTATAGCCAAAATAAATGTATAAGAATGTCTTTAAACAAAGTATATTTATTTGCATTTCAATATATATATAATAAATCTTTGAGTTTTGTATTATATATTTTGCTTTTCAAAATTGTTCATATAATAAGTATTAATAAAAAAATTATTATTTTATATTAAAAAATTTCGTTTCACTCCAAATTAAAAATTTGAAAATTTATACATATCGTAATTGGTGATATTAAAATTTGCTAAACTATTGTTATAATAACATAAGATAGACCTTTAAATACATTTACAAACTTTAGACCCTGATATTTGAAATTATATTATATTATATATTAAAATAATATATAAAACGTAGGGCAAATTGAAGTCTTTTAAAATACTATAATATTTAATCCAAAGTTAACAAACTTATTTCATTATTTTTCATATAAATATTTTTATAATTAAATTGGTAATTTTTCAAATGTTTCGCATTATTATTTTTGAAACTGATTTTAATAAAATGAATTTAGATTTTGCGAAACTCGAATTTATCGGTAATTATATTTATTATTTAATTCGTTATTATGCAAGTTTTCAGTAGTATTTCATTTACTGATTAGAACTTCTAAAAAAATGAAAAATCTATCAAATTAAGTAGTTACATATAAACATAATTTAAAAATTATTTATAAAATAATGTAATATCTAAAAGACCAAAAGTTGCCGTGATATTCGAAAAAGTATTCACAGGAAAATGAAAGAAAATAGATAGTTTTTCATTCATAAATTTTTGTTTTTTTCAAAATGAAAAAAGATGTTTAATTATTATTTCTGTGGATTTTTATGTAAATTAAAATATGATTAAATTCTTAACGTAGTTTTTCATTCAAGCATAAAAATTAAATCAATTAAAATTAATCATTTTGAATTTTTATTTGTCTTATAAATTAATATTATAAATACTAATTGGAATTATTTTTTAATATTAAGGTATATATTTAATTTGTAATCAAATAAATGCGGAACAAGTTTCTACTATCAACATAGTCGTACTTATATATGAAAAACAAAACTATTTTTAAAAATGTTTTCATATTTAATTAATATAATAAGGAATAAATTTATTATTTATAAGGTTGGGTGAGTTTGCTAATTATTTAACTTAGTTAATTCATTTCATAATAATAAATGTTATTCGAGTTAAAAAATTATATTTTTTTTAATTTCAAAAATTAAAAATTAATTTGTTTTCAAAATTTATTTAACACAATAAATGATTATCGAATTTTAATTTACAGTGAAATTTAACCTATTACATATTATTTTATATGTTGTTACTTAATACTGTGTATCATAAACAATACTTTAAATATTCCATGTAAGCTGTGTCTTCTCTAATTTTGTAAGCCTTTGACCTTTGTGTTAATTTAAATCCGATGGTTTATATTTATTTTAAACGCATAAAGTAAATTCAGTTAAGATTAGCATAACTATAAATTCGTTAATATCCAACCTTAATTTTTTCTATGTAACTAAATATGTTATTTGTTATTTTATATTGCACCTTTGTAGTTTGTATGTTTTAATAAATAGTTAAAACGCATTGTTGGAATCTGTTATTATTTATGTTATAATAAATTGACAAATTACCTTAACTTGTATATAACAATATATATAACCGTAACTTATATGCTATACATATACATATACATATATATATATA
>JAIPRN010001228.1:0-51061 GCA_025469175.1 Geopemphigus sp. TES_GeoC_2020 | reverse complement strand
TATTATAATCTGTGAAATACAGAATTAATACTAATCCTTAAAAATAAAAACGAAATTCATAATTTCTCGACATAGTTTTATAATATTCTTATATTAAATTATTATTTTTTCTGTATGACTTGTGACTCGTTATTTTAAATTAATAATGTTAAAATGAAAATTAGTAATTTTATATGAGTGAGATTTGGATAGAAAATGTATTTGATAGTATTGGTTTTATATTGTGAGTTTTATTAATCAAAAATTTAAGTAGAAAGAGTGCTTTTATAGATAGGATGTTTGACATTGATGGCATTTTAAAGAGAGTTTTTTTTCAAAACTCCTAGTGGTTTTTTAACGCAAAAGACGATCGATTGAAAATGGAGAAATTTATGGCGCATTAGTTTTTAACAAAATCGACTCATGTTATTTTGTTGCAATTCAGAATATATATGTACTATAGCGATTGGAATTTTTCATCTATTATTTTATTTAGTAGAATATAATAAGAAAAAGTTTAAAAATATAACATATATCTAATTTATGAAGAAGTAACTTGTTTTATAAATTTTGAAGAATATGTAAAATTTTTTTTTGAGTGATTTCTTATTGTGGCTCTTAAGTATTTTTATGTGTACAGTTGTTCAGGTAAGTGTTTAAATTTTGAATATTTAATTTTTTTCGTGAATGAAAAGTTAATCTAATACAATTTTTCGTTTTTAACAGTTTTATAGTCTCACGATAAAGAAAAATAGTGTCATTTGTCTTTTATAAAGTTGTGTGACATATTTGTGTACAAAGACCGAATATTAAATAAAGTAAAATAAAATAATAATAAAAGCGCTTTCAATAAATATATAGGTATACGACAGACACACGGCCGTTTTTTGTTTATCGGACAACCGCTTTATTAAAGCGAAATATTGATAAATTATAACGTAGTCGTGTAGGAACTGTAACGAGTAACGGACGCATTTACGGTAAACGTAATTAGCTTTTTTAAAACGTGTTCGGTCACCGTTTAATGTAAATACGATAGTCGTGATTTCTTATGGTGTTCCATTTCGATAACATTGGCTCTTGAGACATGTTCGGTGACTATTTCATTTTTATTTTCGAATTTCGACGTTTCGACTCTAACGCGGTTCCAACGGATATCTGTAAAGTCACGTTCATTAACGCGAAGACACGCAACTAAGCTCTGCAAAGACATTGTGGCTTTTTTATATATACCGGGCATAATTCAAAAAGGGTGTTAGCGAGAGAAAACGAGAGAGTGAGTGAGAGTGTTACGGGGAGAGGTTTGTCACATTAAAATATTGTTTCGGAAACATGAGTGGACTACATAGGGTGGACGAAATGAAATCGACGGTTTCAGACTGAACCTGTAGCTACCGTCGCTACCAAAAGGTTGATCGATTACGTTTTACCGTCTACGAAAGTTAGAAACGAACGGGTTGTAACGTTATTCGAGAGCAAAAAAGGCGTGTTTCGTGGAAAATTGTCGTGATTCGCCGATCCACGTTAAATAATATATGTCGTTATATTTGTGTATACGTACATTTTTTTTTTGATTATGTACGAAAGCGGGAAACGGTTTCTTTAAACGTTTCGTGTATTAATGTTATTTTCCCTTATTTCTATTTATTTTATATGATTAAACAGAAGACATAGCTTTGAATGCGAGAAAGACGCGCGTAATAATGGTTAGTAAATATTTATTTTTATTCGTAACGTGTTCGGCGGTACGGTTTAAATTTTCCAACGTAAAATTTTTTTTCATAAAAAAATTACGGGGCAAGTTTTTTTGTTGAACGTTTTGATCAATTCAAGGTATCTCATGCTATATAAATAAATTGGCGAACCGGTTGTAAAATTGACGTGTTTCGTTTGTGCCCTTAACCGAATATTACGCGTTATTGTAATTATAGCCGCTTCAAGTCAAACGTGTAATATAATATTAATGAATTTATTAACGCTTCCGCGGTAGTTTTAATCGTTAATAAATTTGTATTAGTTTTCAAAAGTAATAACATGGACTGGCTTTAGAGCGTGGAGTATCTGTATAATTAAAAAAAGACATTCACTTTCTTAACGTTTATTTCTGTTTGTTATAATAATGTTTAAGTCGATGGTTTTAATTCGAATTAAATATAAAGCGATAATAATCAGGTTTTGAGTTTTTTTTATGGGTTATACAATTTGGTACGGAATTTATGGAATGCTGTTGACGATAATTTGTATTTCAAGATCGTATTAATGTTAATATTGACGCGCTATAATTTACTGTCCAATTGTTTTAATGTAATTTAAAGTTAGCTTCGTAATGAATCGGTTTTATTTCCGATTATAAATACGTTACGAGAATCGTAGAATTCGAAGTGATCGCTTTTTCAAAGAATTTATGTGTGTGTATGTGTTCGATTTGAATTGCGGGAATTTTTTTCCTGATAAACGTTAATTTATTAATTTATAGTAATTAATTTTCTTTTCGAGATTACGTTACTTTATATGAACAACTATTAAAAATCATTTTACGAATATCGTTTTAACATTTTTCTTGTGTATATATTAGCGTAATATTGGTTTACACGTTCGTCTTGATAGTCTAATTCACTAATATAATATACACAACAGTTTTTTTCTATAAATATTGAAGTAGCGTAAGTTACAAATTTCAAAAGTGATATAATTATACATAAACACACACACATGCATATATCTAAGTTAAAATTTGATTAGATTAAAATTGTTCGTACACCCGATTTGGAATCGTTATTATAAATTAATATTTGTACGTGATATATTGTTTTAATTTTGAATTGTTTTCTTCGTCTGTATTAATATGTTCTTCGTATTTGTTATAGTAGAACGATAAAAATAAACACGCCCGTCAGAAAATAATAATAACACGAGATTAACGCGATTATATGAAATAACGATGGGTTTTGAAGGAAATTAAATTTAACGGAGAAATATTTTCGAACTGTTCGTTCATAACTTCAACGGCGCAATGTTAGGTTAACGTTTTTTGTTCATATCATTCTTACAGATTAATGATTAAATCAATTTCGATTGACTTATAATTATAGGATGGCGACGCGAGTTTAAGAAAAACGTTTATATTTATATATAAAAAAGTCGACAAAATCTTTATTGATTTTTTACGAGAGTTTTAATAGCTAAATATATATTCGCGTACTTTTTCGGAAAAGGTTTAAAAATTAGTTACTAACTAAAACTTCAATATTGATTCTAAAATATGGTAAGTTGTTGGTTAAAAATCGAGATAACGTACATCGTACATGCACGTATGGTAGTCGTGTCATTTGTATTTATTCTTAATGACTGTCGGTTACTACAATTATTATAAATACAAACCATTTTCGTTATGTAATAAACAGGTAAAATGAATTAACGTTCCGTTTATGCGGAGCAAACGGTCGTTAATTTACCGCAATAATTCGCAAAATTGTAATAATATTTCTTCCCCCGTTTATTGTTTATACATTAATAATTAGTTGCGAATCGTCGAAACAATAATAATTGTTCGCCAATATCGAACTTAAATGCGTATATTTCAGATGTACAACTAAGTCGTATCGTATAGAAAAATAAACATGTAAAAGTTATCTTCGCCAATCGGATATCGATTCACCCGTTCTTGTAGGCACGCGCGCGTAAACATAATAATACTTTAATATATAAATGCGGATATCGTTAAATTTCTGTTTTTTTAATGTACACGCCTAAAAAACGTATTTAAACGTCGTATTATAGCCTCAAGCAATATTACATACGGACCGGCCGTGTATTCGGCGCGAAACGGAATAGCTATTGTTCGTGTTCGCGCGAAACACCAAAACTCCTAGCAGATTGCAAATGGCAATTGCGCCATTGGCAATCGACGTTCAAGGTCCGAGGTAGCGTTCACGTTACGCATGGATAACATTTCGTTTTACAAGGGTTCGTGAAAATCGTCGTGTTTTTGTTTTGTTCACGTTCTCGGAAAATTGGTTACTTATAATTTACTAAGTGGCTTAACTGTATTCGTCGTGTACCGCAATTGTTTTTCGCAGATAATTTTCGTCAATTTGAACTCGTTATTGTTTTCGACGATTCGGAAACGCGCCCAAGGCCGTTACACCGTAATTCGGATTTCAATATTAGAGTCGCCCGAGGATGGTGCGCTCGGGAAGAAATAGTTGGCCCGATTTAGACCGAAGGGTGGCCACCGTAACGTAATCGTATTTACGGACATTATATTCGGCGGGGTTCGAGGCACGTGGGCGGATGGTCCGTACGAGCGTAGACCGATCCGGCGGACGGAATAACGACGAGAAATAAGCCGCGTGTCTGTTGTGTCGATTATGACGTTAGCATCCCGACAATAGCGACGCGTATCACGTTTGTAACGCGAAAGAATAGCGCTCGGGACGTTATTAAACGAAAAGAAAAGGTCGGTTTTTTAACGTATAGCGGCGTTTCAATCGTGTTTCGAAAAATACGTTTCCTCTTTTGTCGATCGACAAATAACGCTTTTTTCGGGACGCGTTAGGATTGCCGAATAATACTTTTCACCGATATTCGTCGTAGATACGCGCGTCCGGGGCAATAGTCCAATCTCAACGGTGAGTTTGTGCAGGGACGGCAGTTGTTTACGCAATCGAATCAATTAAGCGTTTTGTAAACCTAAGCGCAACCATAATTACAATAGACCTTTTAGGCCCATTATCTTCGCTCAACACGCGCGCTACTCGTTATAATAATAAAAAATAATTAAAAACGTCGATACGGAAGTTTAAAACCTTGTTACCGAAACCTTATTATATATCGGGCGTTATTCGATTAAAAACGGTATCTCGCGTTTCGGTTTCCTTATAAAAATAATACCGTCATTTTTTGAAATTTCGACCACCGCCTCGTTTTATAAATGGTACTACGTATACAAGTTACGATATATATATATTCGTTTATTCTTCGCGAACACGTTAAAACCTCGAAATTGGATTTCTATAAAAATCGGCTCATTTTAATTACGAACGCGTCGAAAGTAAAAACGGAAAAGAGAAAAAGACCGTTAACGAAACCTAATAATAGGTACTTTCGAAGTAAAAATGACGAAATAATTTCTCGACAATAGGTGTCCGAAACAGAATCGATACAAAACGCGAACGTTATGTAAAACAATTCCCAGACCGGTACTAGCTTAAAACGTAATAGTATTATTATTAGCGTTACGTCATTGATGGTTATGTTATCGAACGTTCATATTTTCGTAACGCGTTCTAACGGTTTCTCGATTGAAACGAACATTTTTTTCTTCAATTTTCGCTCAAAATGATTCGATTACTCGCGTATTATTATTATTTTAATCGCTTCAACGTTTAAACGTGACGGTTTAACCATAAGTGACAGTGTCGAACGGCGGGTAAGGTATTAGGTCGGGTTACTACTATACCATATATAATATATACCCTTCCGGAAAACGGGGCAGTTGGCCGAATAAACGGCCGCGTATTTTCTCCGTTTTAAGTATCGCGTAATATCATATTCGGTCGGTCGTCATAAAGTGGTCGTTTACCTTTATTATTTCGCATTTTCGTTTACGTCGCGCCGTTACAAATGTCCTATAATTTTCCTTTTAAATAAACTACGCGGAAAACGCGCGAATTTACTCGAAATTAACCCGGGCCGATTCCGCTGTTTATCCCGTGTGTAAACAAACATCCGACATGTTTCAGGCACGTCTTGTTTTCGTACGGCCCGTTATTTTACGTTATTACGCTTTATTATTATTTACTCGCTATCGTCGACGTTCGAAACAGTTTTACGTTTCATTTAAGTCCTCGCCCTCGTTACGCGCGCGCGTTTACTTTTTATATCGCGTAGGTAGGGTTGGTACTTTACGTTCGTCCATATAAGGTATATCGGGTACGGTCCCGTCGGGAACGTCCACTATATTTTTTTTTGCAATAATCTCGCGTTTACTGAACACATTAATCACACGGGTACACGGTACGAGGCATCGGACGTTCTTCGAGGTACGTACTTATATACATTGTGCGTACTTAAATTCGAAAACTGTTCGCTTTTACTAACTTTGCCCGGTGGTAATCGCACCCGTTTAGCAGAATGTACGTTACGTATATAATATATATATAATACACGTTCGAATAGTCCTTCGAGTCGTCTCCCGACATTTCCGTCACCGGTTTTAATTCGTCACGTATAGGAACTTTAAAATTCAGCTCCATTAATTCGACTACGGCGGTCGGGTACTTACATAACTCCGTTGTTGGAGCGTACGCCGTCTCGATCGGGAAAATAATTTACGGTTTTCGATTAATAACCGTAAAAATTAATGTATCGTGAAGAGGGACTCGCGTGTGATTTATGAAAACGATCGGTTAGGGTTTACACGTGTTGTAGTCGGCGCACATAAATCGCGAGAAAATTATTTCGTTTTTAAACGTGTAGTTTCTCGTTCGATTTTATTCGACTTATTTAACGGTTCGAATCAAAAAAAAAAATCGAATTATTCACTTTTACAGCGAACTCTCGCTTTTGCGATATAATCCGATCGTATATTTTTTTAGTGGCCAATATCCGATACGATATAATATAAAGTTGACTTTATTATTTCAATAAGGTAAAGCGTATAAACCTTTTGGCTCTCGTTTCCGTCTTATTAGACGTCGTCAACTCGTAAAATTGAATAGTTCGTGTTTTCGTTGGCGCGCGTCGAATGCAGGAACGACACATACGTGTTCGAGCTGAACGCTGACGTCCGCCGCCGTCGAATTTGTTTTGCCGTCAACTATCGAAACGCGCTTTAGCTATTTAGGCGAACTTCCTCGTCAATGTACGTACTCGTACGCACGCCGCGCTGGGCGCTTTTCCCAAGATTTCCGTACGGCTCGAAATATTGAACGTAAGATTTACGACCGAATATAAATCGTCAAGTCAAAAATTCCTCAAGTCGCCTCGAAAAATAGCGTATTCAACCGGTGGGGAGTTTTTTCGGCGAAAACCGTTATTTACGGCGTTATCAAATATATCGTTATACTTTGGAACGACGCGATTACACATGTCAGGAACAACGTTTCGTAGAGGACGAGCAAAATATTAAAGACAAACGGTTATAACGACGGACGCGACGACGTCGTCGTGTCGGGTTAATTTTTATATTTTAAAAACAACGACACGATCGGTTTATTACGTACCGTCGTTGTTTTAAAACCGATACTTGGCTTTTCGTACAAAACGAATCCGTAAATCGACGTGTTTAACAAATACTTTTGTTTCTTCCGTTAAAACCAACGTCGTCGTTTTCTCGTCGCTATTTATTTATTATTATCGAGTTCAAATTATTCATTCAGCAGCGCGTTTAAAATCTATACTGACCAATAAACGTTTTAATACGCGGACCTCCGTACCCGCAGGGGATAATTTTTCGACGTCGGTTTATCGATTAGCGATACACGTAAACGTTTATCGACGACGGCGGTCGGATACAATTTGATTAATTCGAGTTTTTGTCTATCGGAATAATTGCCTTGGCGGGTTGCATACCCGTCCGGTGTGTTCGTAGAATTTCGAATTCGTTTATCCGCCCAAAGTATCGCGCAGCGTGGCTATCCGTCTATAACGAAGTTATAGACGTTACAAAACGTGTACCGTCGAGATTTGTATAGGATCCGGTCGCGTTCGAATTCAAAACGACCTAGAACAACGCGAGGTCTGATAATCGGTGTATCCGTGGGCGGCGGCGGTGTTCGTGTCGCTCACTGACTAAATTACGAAAAAATTAATCAAGTTAATAAGAGACGGATCCCTATAATCGTGCCACGCCGGTTTAATCCTATTAAGTTAATTCGTACGAAACAGTTTTTATTTAATTTGATTGTATTTTTTTTTTTATTATAGGCGTCGTAAAAAAGTAACGACCTATATATATTTTTTTTTATTTCGATTTAAAACGTATTTATTTATTTTTTATTTTTATTTTCGATATTATACCGATAAAAAAAGTGAATAAAAAAAAAAAATTAGTTATTATTATTATTTAAGAAACGAACGGAGGTTTTACGATTCACCGAATGAAATTGAAACGAGAAACACTGTTCGAATGTATCTGCGAAATTGCCCGACACCTGTATGGTTGTTTTGCCTACCTGTCGTGTTGTGTCGTCTTATAATCGTATCACGCGTAACGAAATAGTCGGGCAATAATAAAACGTGGCTTTCGGTCTCGTCCCGGCCGTAATACCGTCGTGGCGTGTCCGTCCGTTATTTCGCGCTCGTCTACCTTACGCGTAAGATTTAGAAACAAAAGCCGTATGGACGTTCCAAAATTACGCGAACATTAAACTGACGTCTGAACACCGGAAAACGTGTGTTCGTAACCACGTCTGATTTCGTTTCGCGTTTGACGTAATTGTTGGCACGAATATCGCGGACGTCCTTAATATGATCAACGGTATTACGCACTACGGAAATTCGTTCGTAGACATTGGGAAACGGACGCACAAATTATATTCGCTTACGTACGTTAAAATCCGTTTAATTCGAGAAATCGACGATAATAAAAGCGATTTTCCGATTCGAAAACCGAATAGTATATTTTACTTAGACTTTAGGGGGAAAAAACGTCAGTCGAAGTTTACTACGATCGTCGTCGTAATAGTCGCGCTGTATTTTACCGGCCGTATTGTACATATGCCGAGTAAAGAAACGTTATTAGCTTTAAAACGGTTCGCGTATATTTCCGGCAAATCAAATAAACGTTCGTACGTTTATTAATATTCGTATTTTTTAAACATTCTTTAAAACGTATTACGCTACGATAAATATGTATTGTGTACGCGAGCACGTGTGTGTGTGTGTGTGTGCGCAGTTTACGGCGTAACGTTGTTTATAAAACGTTTAAAACGCAAATATCGTTTATTGTTGTACTATATAAATAATTAGTATTTCGTTTCCGACATCCGTTTTCGAGAATTGTTCTTAAAGCGAGTTTGCGTTCGCGCCGCTACGTACTTGGGCGATGCCCAATCGCTCGTTCCGCAAAACCATTTAAATATTTACCGCCGCGCTTATTTCGGAGCGAATACTGCGAAGATATTTGGTAAATAAAAACGCCGAACCGTTTCGTATCACGTACGCCCGTTATTGTGTCCATTGTTTCGAGCGTTCCGCTATTGTTGCCGCGTGTTTGGTCATCGCACGGCGAATTCAGTATTTATCTCGTCGTGTTTGTTATGGTATATATATACGTCGGGAGATCGAAAAATAGCGAGTAACGTACGGAAACGGAATAATCTTATCGGGCCGAAACGCTCGGATGACGTAATGTTTTTAGTTAATTCGAGCGTACCAGAAGTGGCTAACGACATTCGTAGCGATTTAAAAGCGAATATTAAAACTGGGTTTTCTAAAAGACGCGCGTGATATTCGACAAGACTGTTGTCAAGGGTGTATATCGTCGACGATTAAAAATATTACGACGATTAGAGAGGCCGGTGTATATATTCAACGAGGATGGGTTCAAATCGTAACGGAGGATTTCAAAACGGACGGAAACACAATCGTTTCGAACGCGCGTCGTAAATTCGGTTTTTTCGCGAACGTACGTACGGTATTTACGTCGAAGTTTTTATAAATTTGGATCGGCGGGTCGCGATTTGTTTGTTACGTTATGTTACGTTTGTTACGTTTGTCTCGTTCGTGTACACGAATACGGTATAACTCGGTTTATATTTGATCGTACAACGTGTGTGTATCGTATACGTACTCTATTCCCGCAGTCATTTAGAGACATAATTATAATCTGACTAATATACAGAATGATTTTTTTTATCGCGAGTCAAGCGACGTTTAAGGAAATATAAATAACTTTCGTAACGTTTTTCTTAGCAGGCTATTTGCACGTTACAGTCTACATTTGTTCTTAAGTATAATATTTTCAATTCATCCATTAATTGTTAAAACTATATCGAATTTTGATTTTTAAACGAAAATCTACATTTTTAATTACGAATTCGTGAGGAATACATTTTTATGAGAATTTTATATAATAATGTAGAAAAAATAGGTCGCTGAATGCAAATCAAACGTACGCATTCGTTTAATTTAAGAGCGAGGATATAATTTTGAAAATGGTCTATAAATATATAAACGAATAATAAATAAAAGATACCGAAATAAAATTTGTTTAAAATCTTGGCAGATAATTGCTGGCTCGTGGTGAAAATTTCACCATATGTACATTAGAATTTTTTTAGTCACCGATTTGAAACTTTTAGAAATATTATTTATATTATTTCATATGCTAACCTATAAAAGTATATAATCAAAAAAAACAAAACTGTTATTTTGGAACGATTATAATATCGAACGTATCGTATACGCGTTTCGGTAAATTACGTGTACGTACGCGCGACAATGTTTGAGACGTCGGTGGTAAAATCACGTGAATTCGTCCTATAGGACCTCCGGGGTACATTAAAAGGTACGAAACGGATGTTTCCAAAAACGCGACTCGTCGATTGTAGAATTGAAACGGCGCGCCCGCCGCCGATATACCGGAGAGCCGTTTACAGTCTCAATAAATACGACCGCAGCCGTATAATCTTCCCGGGAGTCCCTTAACGGGCGGCCGACGGCGTTATTTACCCGCGATCGTAAATAAAAATTATATTTAATCCCTAATAAAATATTCGCGCCGGTACTAGCCACGCGTCCACTTAACCGAACGCGCGATTACGTACCGCTGGCGAAATTTATCGCGTTCGCGTAAAATACGCGCGTATGTATAGACGTGTACGAATTAAGAGCGTGCACTCGCTGTATTTCGATTATAAGCGGCCGTAATTACGTTTTTTTCGGTTCGAGCCTAAAATTCCGTTTACGAGTGTAACAAAACTAAAGAAAAACGTCTACGGGAAAAACGTTCCGATGTAACGCGCGGCAGGTGAAATTTTTTTTATTCGATTTTACGACGTAGCCTTAAACGCTTGTTCAGAACGAGATTAACGAAATTAGCGGCTTAGAGGCCGCGCGACCTATTATACCGGGGTATTCATTGAACGCGAAAATGAAGTGCACGATTTTAACTTTTTTTTTAAAACGTTATCGTTATTCGCCCAAAAACAATTTTCTCTATAAATCCATCGAAAAAAAACCACTATCCCGAAATTGTTCCCGAGAGGGGGGAAGGTAGGAGGTTCTGGTCTATAGTGTTTTCGGCTCTGTCCGTAACCCGGTTTCGCGCGTATTACGCCATCGTATATAAACGAATACGTACATTTACTACGTCGTACGGTACGATAGAAACGTAATTCTGTCGATCGATATTATTATTTTGTCGGTAACGTTTCGTTCCACGCGATAAGAGTGATATGCGCGCTCCACTTACGCGTATCTAAGACGAAATTAAACCGTACGCCAACGATCGTTTCACCCGTTTCATCGGTCGATTTTCACGAATTAACGTGTTTAAGCTTTCAACGTAAATTGTTCGACACCTTAGCCCGTTAATACAATTATAACGTCAATATACGTATATATTATATAGGTATTTTTGAAAATAAAAACCGGAAACAAATAATTATATTACGTCGAGCCGCGATTCTCAGTTTCTTTGATGTCTCGTTAAGAACTCTATCGTAATTAATAATCTTTGTTCCTTACACTCACCTATCTGGTTTAACGCGTCGCAACGGCAAAAACGCGACAACTGCCTCAGCCGTTGGTTTCGGTGCGCGCTGTTTGTTAAAGGACGCCGAGATAGGCGAGGCCGCGGTTCCGGACGGAAATATAAAAAAAAAAAATCGCCATGCCTAACCAAACGGCGGAAATCGACGAATTTTCCTCGACGACCATATTACTAAACGATTCGCGTGTTTAGATTCGTCGGCGCCGGTAATTATTACGCGCGTCGTAGTGTTTTATACGTACGCGCGTCCAATAATCGAAGAGGCGCCGCCGTTTACGACGGGCGACGATTATTATTTTTATTATTGGATTCGGTTATCATAACGCGTTTCCGCGCGTGTTTGACGTCAATTCGTTTTCGTTGTCCAACGTCGTACGAAAAACGAACACTTTTGCGCGACGGGCGAAACGCGTTATTAGAAATATTTTTTCGGGACTCGCGACGGTTTGCAAAATCCGCCGTTTTATACGCTCGGTGTTCTCGCGTGAGTCGGTCGGTCAGTCGTACGGACACACCGGTGTACGTATTATTCGCATTTCCGAAAACGTTTCGATAACGACACCGCGGTTCGCCTAATTTCCGAATAGCCACCGCGCGCGTTACTTAGCGTGACTTGGTTACGAGAATTATAAAAATCGAATGGAATCGATTCGGAGTTGTGGATGTTCGTCTAACTCGTCGTTATACGACCGCGTTCCGTGTACTCGGGTCTTCCGATAATCGCGGCCGACACCTAACGTAGGGAAAAAGCGTTTGGTCGTGTAACGAAACGAGCGCTCGGTCAATATCCCGTACCGGAATGTACAAGCTAATCCATTTCGTTCGCGTTCGACGCCCCTCGGAAATTACGCGATCGTAATTTTATAGAAAACAATTTATATTATAAAATAACGAAGTTTCGGAAAACCATAAAAATAGAACGAATCGCGTTGTTCCGTTCGTTAAATTGGTCGTTATAAAATGTTTAAAGCGACGACCGACGAAAACGTTTCTTAAAAAAACCGACCGAACTCGCGGCCTTTCAATGGAATGCATATCGACGCCGCGTTGTTCGGGCGGTTCGTTCTTCTCGAACGTATTTATAGGCATTTCGAAACAACAATCCCGTAACGTCGTTGTTGTTCGTATCATCGATAGTTTCGGGACCGGCTAAAAACACGGGCGAACGAAAGCCGCTCAGTTCTCCGCCATTGTCGGACACGGACGACGACGTACATATTCGGTAGTCCGCTTACGGTTTACTGGCTTTCCAACTCGAAACACCGATCCGACGCGACGTTCGAATCGTTTCGCGTACAACGCGGACGGTTAAAAATGCCACGAAAGTCGTACAAGGCCGCGTGGTCGGAGTGTACGCCGTTATAAACCCGTTCGATAGTCGGAATTATTCCGCGTAACGTATTCGTACGGTTTTTTTTTTACGTCGATTGCACGAACGTTCGTACGTGATTACAATTATCGCGTACCGCCGTAGTCGAACGGGCCAAGCGCGAGTTTCGTAATTGAAACGTCGTCGTTCGAACAAAAGAAATCGCGACTACTATCGCGGCGTACGTACTTTTTGACGAACGTGCCGCGGGTGTACGTACGCAAAAGCGGCACGCGACATAATATTGTACGACGTCGGACGACGAAAACGAATTATTTTTGAAATTCGAATCGATCGAAGGTCTTTTTATTTTCGTCCACTCGTTTTCCTTCGGATATGTTTATACGTAGCGGTCGCGACGTTTAATTTTACGGTTCCGTAACAGTTCCCTTTCGGACGTATTCGCCTCGTCGCTATTACGTTTAAGGGAAAACGACCGGTGAATTGTTATTGGAACGACCTCGGCACACGTCGGACGCTCGGGCATTTACGTTTTGTTTGCGTCGTCGTCGTTCCCACTGGACCGTCGAACTTTGAAATTATTTTAATGACGCCGAACGACGGAAAACACAATACGGACACATTTTCGTAATCGTTGTCCCAATTACGGACGGGCCACCCGCGCCAATTAAATACCTCCATCCGTTCCGTTGTTCCGCCGGTCGCGTGTTCGACTCGCGTTATTTTCGCCGTCGGTTTTATTTTCGTTCGTTTCGTATCGTCGACCAACGTCGATTTACGAATTATTAGTTCAATTATCCGACGAGACGAACGACACATACCGCGGAAACGAATTCCGGCGTTTCGTTTTCCCCCTTCAACCCTCATTAAAACGCCCCCAATCGACGACGAACAACGCGCGATCGGCGTAATCGTTGAAACCAATTCGGTAATTAGCCCCGCTTAAGTTTCACCAATGACACGTCAAATCACCGACTCGCATTCGAAAATCCAATTTATTATTCCACCCGTTTCGTCCACACACTCGGGTATTGTTCTCGAGATTAACGTTTCTAAATGCAAAACTATTATACACACACACACACAGGGTTAATCATTCGTTTCTTCGCCGTTCGATTATTTATAAACGTGTAATTATCGATTATCGTATACGATTCCGATTAATTTGTGAATGTATAAACGTCACGTACGTCAGTCGATTTGTTTTGAAATGTAATTGACGCGTTCGATTCGATTTTTACGTAACTTAATAACCAACGAACTTTTAATCAAAGTCCGTACCACTTTTGAGAGATACGTATGTATAAAATCGCGAATAGGTACACATCTATTCGCGCTGACAGCGAAGCGCCTTATTTGTTCTTTTTCTAAATCTTTTATAATTCCATTTAAAAAATAATACGCTTACCATTAATAACTTTCTCCCGTTATCTAATGGGATGAAATAAAAATTGTTTTAAATTGGTTACGTGAAAAAAGCGTCGTTAAACGATCCACTAACTTTTCGGGAATTCGTTTATTTCTCGTCGATAATAATTACGCGTACGAAATAACGAAAAGGATATTCGTACGATAAAAAACAAAACAAAAAACGATCCATGTTTATATTGTACACAAATCTTTAATATGTTTCGATTCAATGCGTTCGCTTAAATATTCACTTTTCCATCAAATTTAAGTAGATATCTTCGTTTTTTTTCTTCGAAAACAAACAACCAAAATAAACAAACCGGAAAAATATAGACGGCAATCATATAAAGTGTATATATATATATATATAAGTTCGCTACGCGTGTATTTTGTTGTCGTCGTTATCGATGTTGTTGGTGTTGTCATCGCCGTAACAATTGGTAGTCTATTTGTATTTTCGTTTTTATGACCGGAAACTATTTAAAACGAGTCGGAAAAAAACGAACGAAAAAATCGTCACGAAATACAGCTAAGGCGTGTTTTTACGACATACCCGTAAAGAATGTTTTTTCTCGTCGTCGATAATAGGAAACCGTCGGGTAAAACGTCGGTTGTCCAGTGGAAAATCGAGCCGGACGTAAATGATAGGGAAAAAAACGTCGGAGCCGTTACACGGTGTCGGCAAACGTCCTGCGGTGTGTACAAATAGAACGGGCGTGTAGTTGTCGATCGTTCCGAACGGCCGGCAAACGCGTCAACCTCAAATATTTCGTCCGGTTAACGACTACTAAACGTCCGTGACGATCTCAAAATCGGCCGAACGTTAAAAACGCCAATTACCTCGCGAAACTGTGGGACGACGCCGTGGTCAATGTATTGGCGAACGATTTACGGACAAATAACAATTTACGTTAAATATGATAATTTATTTCAATTTACAATTCACGATTTACGCGCCGGGGTCGGTAATCGTTCCGCGGCTTGGTCGCGTGTTCAATGACGCCAAGCGGATTTGCCGCGACCATAATTACTAAGACCGTTGACGTTTCGAACGGCCGCCGAAACGGGCGAGAGGTTAGGTGTACTCGCGTACTCGCGAGATTCGTCGCCGATCGTCTGTCGATTATTATTCATTATCCGTAAACCGCTCGTTTTTGTTTGTAGCGTCCGCGCGCGGTTTTTAATTGTTTTCGTCGTGTTTTTTGTTTGTTTGTACGTAACCCAACCTGAACGCGATCCGTCGAGAACTTAAACATTCAAACGACGATTACTCACATTCTCTCAGGGTCTCCGCGATTAGCGTTATTTCGCAGAGCGACGTTTAGCGATTTTGTCCGTGAACTCTTTTTCGTACGGAACTGTGGCCGGGGAACGATCTCGACACGTGTCCCGGTCCGGTAACGAACAGAAAGTTTGCGTCGGTGGTTACTTCTCGATTCGGCGAAAAGTTCGCGAGCGCGACAAAAAACTAACGGAACCCGAAAAGTCGGTAAAAAATCGTCGACGCGTTGACTTTTGTACACGTTTCGTATTTAAAAACCTTGTAACGCATTCGTACGTATATTAAACCGTTTAAAAAGAACGTCGACTTTTCTGAAGTCGACGTTTTTTTAATACGAAACCGGATTCGGTCCAAAAACTCGCGGAATTATTTAAGTCGTCAGTGACCGGAGTTCGCGTATTGTACGAACGTTACGATCGTTCCGATTTCAGTTTTTTCTAAAATTATTAACGTATTTCACGGCGTCCGTTTCTCGCGAACGAGCGGATTTCACACACACACACACACACACACACACACACACACACACACACACACACACACACACACACACACACACACACATGTACATATGTAAATATAAACGCGGAGAATACCTACTTGACATTTTCTAGTCGCGGACGCGGCGGGAGATAAAAAGAAAAAACGACGCGAACGACTTTCGAGGTTTTTCGAAAACGACGGCCGATTCTTTTTCCTTTTTTGTTCGAAAGGCAAACACGCGCACGACGGGCTAACAGCGCACTTGATACGTATTATAATCAGAATGGGTGTGCAACGGTATAAGCGCGTGGGGGCTGTGCGCGTTCAAGTGCGCTCGGTGAAAACACGTATCTCTCGCCCCACGCTTAATTTGGCGTATTATGAACGAAGTTCGGATTTTCTCGATCGGCGCGTATATAAAACGTCGCATTTTCGTTACGACCTACATAATAGAATATTGTGTACGACGACGACGGTGTAGACGGCGCGTGGTAGAATCGGACGATTTTCGGGCGCCGAAAACGGAATTAATGTACGACGAAATGACGGTGGAAAACGGTTCGATCGGTCGTACGATTTTCTCGAATAATTAACGGCGAACGCGAGTAATGATTCCCCGTATCGCCTTACGCAGAGCGCGACTTCGTCGATTATTTATTATACGACGCGTAAATTACATCGCGAGTCGATTTTTTATACCGCGTAATTCCGCCACTGGTTGTTACGAATATAGAGTCGTTTATTATTTTTAATACCGCCTTTTTCGCGCGTATTTTCCGAAAGACGGCTTTGAATAGTTACTAAACTTTTTCACCATACGTACTTATATATCTATACATTAGTCGTTCGGGATTTGAAAAGAAAATCATTTTCGTAGTTGAACGCCGGGGCTGGAAAAATTGCGGCCAATGTTTTCGTTTCGTGCGCCGCGGTAAATAAACGCGAATCGAAAACGACAAATTCTTATCGGTCGGCTAGAAATTCTCGCGTTTCGAGTATTTTCCGGACGTAAGCGAAGCATTTCTAAACTGAAAATTTACGATACAGGCGACCCGATTTATGAAAAAATAAATAGAAAAATCGGCCGCGAACACCCGCGTTCCCGGAATCGTCTCATTTTTCCGTATAAAAAAAAATTGTTCGAGTATGTCGAGCAGATAACCTAGAAAACGAATTTCGCGAAATCTCTCCGCACCAGCGATTTTTACGGGTCCCGCCAAATACCGGAACGTCGCGCTAGTGCGAGAGATTATTTTTCGTGCTGCTATCGACGCGACAATAATAACGCGGCGCCGCCGAGTGTTTTTTCGCCGTCCAAAGTTGTACGAGAGCGTTGTAAACGGCGCCGGAATTCGATAACAAATAAACCGCTGGGTTCGGCCGTTGTGTGGTAAAAACGCGCGCGATCGAGTTTCGCGAATTTTTCGTATTTTACGCGACAACGCGGAAGACGGGTCGGAGTCAAACGGACGGGTTGTACGTTGTTGAACACGTTCACAAGTATAAACTACGATTGAGTTTACGGCGGGACGGTACAACGGGTTCGCCCAATTGCAACGTTTCCGACCGTGTCCCGTTCGGTTTCTTTAGTGTGTACGTTTATAGTTGTATGTTCAACGTCGGTTTCGGGCGCGTTAATAAAGCGGCTGTTGGAAAAGCGTCGAAAAAATGACGCTTCAGGGGCTATTTTCGTCGTTTAGCGTGCCAGTTGTCGATCACAGTCGCTACCGAACGCGAATAACGTCTTTTCGGTGAATCGATCTGTCCGAAAACATTCGTACCCCGTCGTCCGGGCAAACTTGTCGACGGCCATTTTCGGACAAGCGCGTTTTCTCGTTCCGGCGGTCTGTTTTCGTCGAACTGTACTTTCCGTAACCGAATTCGGGCTCGGCGCCAGAGCGAGCGTTTCGTAATATGCTTTTATGAAGAAGTCGCCTGACCGACGAACGCAAGTCGGTCGGTGTTCGAGACTTAAGCCGGGTGAAACGCGAAAAAATTCTAATAACGGTTGTATACGCGCGTACGACGAATACGCTAGCGGGGGAAAAAAAAAATGTACGGACGAGGCTTTTTATTCATTCGAATATTTGACGCGTATTACGCGCGCGCGGCAATTTAATTATCCGGCGATTATATTACGTTATTGTACTCGAGAATTGAAAGTGGCCGTTTCGAAGGAACGTAATGCTACGTTACGTTACGACAGCGGGCGCTAATAAAGAAAAGAAAAAAGGGACGGCAAAGTCGAAAAGGGAACGCGACGGTGACCGACCGACGGGATAAAGTCCGGGCGGAAATTCGGTATGACCGTCTTAACGGTGTCGTTCGGTCGGCGTTCATATTTCTTTTCTTCGCCGTTTGCCGGAATTGGTTGTCGCCGCGCGCTCGCCGGTTTCGGTTTACGTTCCCCGCCGCGGGGTCGGAAAAAGGAAGTTCAACCTCGTGTTGAGTATCTCAAGGCCAAGTTTAACGTACCGTTATTGTTTTGATACCCGACGTACGTACGTCTAATTTAGCGTCGTCGATTTCGTATTCGAAATTCGTCGCCCGAATAACGGGGCGCGCGCGTGTTTCCCCTCCCCCCGTTTCGGAAATCTTCCCCGCGCGAAATTTACACCTCGCGTGCTCCTCATTTTCCGACGCTTATCGGTCGGCGGACGCGTGCGAACGTACAGTACACACACGTATACCGCGCGTTTGTTTCACGTATTTGTTTTGCGTATGTGTTTTCACGCGTTTGTTCACGTTATTCGTACACGAGCGAAAAGTTCGCCGAACGGCCGTTTCGTTCCGGACCGGCCGTATATCGGATATGCGCGTACGCACGCGGTCGAGATAAGTGAAAACGAAACGGAATTTCCGCGCGTACCGGAACCGAAAAGCCGTTTTCGAATTCGTACATTCGGGCCGGTCGTAATCGCTGACGGCGAAAAGTCGAAAAACAATTGGAACGACCACCGGGGCGAGAAAATAATAAATTATCGTTCCGGCGGATCGTCGTCGTCGTTATTGTTTTTATTATTCGAAAACGACGATCAATCGATCGCGCCGAAAAAACCGTTGCTACCACCGTCGTTCGTGGTTCACCGAGATTCGAACGCCGAGCGTTTAAGTAACGAACGAACGGTTACGGCTATCGATTTGTTTTAAACGCCTTCGCTACACCGCCGTGCGTCTAAGCTCGTCGTAAATTGCCCGTTCTTAAGTACGGAATTCGCGCGTGCCCGGAGCGGACGCGTTCGCAATTTTACGAACGTTTTTTCGTAATTTTTCGTTACGCTTCAGGGCACTATTAAGGAAATTGGAAAACGCGTTGGGTAAAGTACCAGCTAGATACAATTTGCTACCACGCCGGGCCGTAACTCACGCCGAATATTACCGAGCGCCGCTGCCGGGCGAAAATGTGTGTATTCGTAGGCGAAACAAAAACACCGTCACGGTAAAATTCGATACGTTTCTATCTTCGTCGAAATATGAATATGTAATTCGTCCCCGGCGAGAAAACCGCGATCGTTTTAAAGCCGAATATTTCGCTTTTATCGTTCGAATTTCCGTTTTGGTTTCTCGATCGGGAGCCGTTTACGTGTTTGTCGTGCAATACCGCGTGTGAAAACGTTTCCGAATAAGACGAAAAATCCAACGAAATGTGTCCGTTGTTTCGTCTTTCGTCCGTGGCGCATTGCGTGCTTTCGGTACTTTTGCCCGGTGGTTCCTGACGCGTCGCAATTCCAATTTACCGGCAAAATTGTCGACATATTCGCGTTGTTTTTAGTTTTTTTGTGTTCGTTTTTCGAAGCCGGACGAGTCTTCCGACGGTATTTCTCCTAATACATAATTATAATATATCGTTTCGCGGACAGTGGACGCGCGATTCGCCTATTGTTTCCGAAATTCGGAACACCAGCCGGCCGAAAATTCTTCGTCCGAGCCATTCTCACCCGGGCCGACGTCCGTCCCTTCGCCGCTACCGTCCGTTATCGGTTTCTCACTATTCCGCCAATGTACTCACCACGTGTAAACGTACGTCGATATTCGTTAAAAAAGTCAAATAAAAAACTACGTTTTTCGCGGCGAAAACACGTCGAAAGTTCGAACAGATGGCGTCGGGTTTCCTACCTGTGAACGGAGAAAGGGAGAACGTCCGTTTCGCTACCTCCGTTGTCGCGAACAAAGACGTACCGTCGGTTATATATTTACGAATAGACGGGTAGGCCGGCTTTCTTTTCTTATTTAAACTCGGGCGGATTCGTCACGGGTTTCCAGGACGTGTACGGTCACATTAGGGTGCTCGAAAACGAATCAGCGGCACTCTCGCGTGGCGTTGTCGCCGTATTATTCGTTCCCAATAGGTAAACGGGGAAACATCTTTCGAGAGTCTCGTATTTTCCTCCGCTAGTGTGCCGCTAGATTGACGAATAAACTTCGCGGAGAACAGACCGAAAGGCGCGGGACAAGGCGCGCCGAGTCCCCGCGGAGTTCGTCAAAATCGCATTTCGAACCAAACAACAACGGCGCCCGTATTGGCACCCGTAGACGTTTTATCGACGCCGGGGACGATCAAATCCGTTATATTGGATTAGCGGACCCTCGCGTTTTTCTAACGTTTACAATTGACGCGGTAGTGTTTTCGCAAAGAGATTGTCCGTAGTGCACGTAATTTTCACCGACTACATGTACCAGTAGTCAATAACGATATATATCCCTCGCTCTCCCTCGTCCGTACGACCTAATTCGATAATTACGATACGTATTTTGTGATTATAGAACTAAAAATAACGCGAATAATAACCGGAAGGGGGGTCTTTGATCTTCCTACTGGGCAAATTTGCCCGGTAATTTTGCCACCAATTTCAAAAATATTTCCCCTAGTGTTTAGAATAAAGTATGGTTCAATAACTTTAATCTACGTAGACGCCTAACTATTTGTTTTAATCGTTTATGGATGGGACATTCATTGCTGTCCGCCCATGCTTACAAACTCGGTCTCAACGATTCCCCATTTTATTCTTTGCACGATGGTGAGTTTATTGGTGACCTCCTTCTGTTCAACTGTCCTTCCTTGTCCATCCGGCGTTTATTGTCAATTGATTTTCTAAAATCTCTAAACATTCCTTTCGGTCACCTCTCTATCCTTGACTCTAGGTCCGAACTAGTTATATGTTCGGTTATTCAGTTTGTTTTGGACGCTGGTTTCGTTATTTAGTTGTTTCTCTTTTAGTTTTATTTTATATAAATAATTGTTAATTTCGTATAATATTGTATCCGTCAAGCTATATAAATGTTTCTGAAAGTTAATAAAAAAAAAAAAAAAACTGGGGGTATTTTTTTTATTATCCGATAAAAGTATTCGCGGTTTATAAATGAATTTCGTTCCGATACAAACGTTAAACTCTCGATATTTTCGTCGTTTTCACGGTTTCGAATACGTATAATTACGTTCCTTTCCAAGCCTTAACGGTCTTATTTATATACATTTCGTTCGACGAGTTCACCACCATCAACGTTTCTTATTGTCGTCTACTATTGTTATTATCGTTTAATCGCGAGTCGAATAAAGCCGGCGATATTGGTCGTAAACTATTTCCGTAGTTTTATTTATTTATTATATTTATTATATTAATCGGCGCCGGCCAAGAGAGTGTCCGTAAAACGTTTGACCATACGACGGCGATCTGTTGCCCGAATGGCTTAACCAAGCGGCGAGTGTGCCGCGCCGATTTTCGAGGGCAAAAACCGTCAGGTGGTTCCCGGGTCTCTGTTTCGGAGACACGTTCCGGTTTTCAGAGTTGGACAGGTCGAAGTAGAGAACGGTTCGACTACGCGTATCGGACGTTCCGTCAAACAGTCCGGTGGAGCTGAAAGGAGCTAGATTCTGTCAAAGAATCTCCACGTCGACCTGGTGGATGGTCGAACGTTGTCGACGTTTAGGCGTTTCGAATTTGAACGGGTAAACTTCGAAAATTCGGGAATTTTCGGTTCGAAACCAGGCCGTGTCTGACGTACCGTTCGTTTTCTGCACGTCCGTTCGTCATTTTTCGCGTATTTTTCGAAACGCCCGAGGCAATATAATACGTCATTCGCGGGCTCTGTAATCGTTTTTAAACACGTCCGAGTCGTCCGAAATCGTGGAAATATTCAAAACAACCCGTTTCGTCTCCGCCAGTGACCCGAACGCGTAGCGATTTTTCGTCCTTTATTTTGTTTTTGAAATTAAAAAACCAGTAGCGGCCGTCGGTTAGTAAATTCGCGTTGCGTGTTTCAAAATGTCGACCGTTACGAGTTTCGTTTAATCGTATCGGTCAGGCGTTCCTTTTGTTCAACTCAATAGAACGACGCCGAAACGTTGTTTTTAAATCGTCGGAGCTATAACAATCGTCGTTTCTCGTCTATTAAGGATTGTTCTTCCGTCGGTTTTTAATCGTATACGTTACGTTCGTAATTCATACGAGCACGCGACGCGCAACATTGTACGGAGCCTTCGCGGGTTTCGTCGAGTAACAGACACCGCCGGGGTATGTATGGGGAGACGGCAAAGAAACGAACGGATACGTCGTCGGTCGTACAAAGGGTATTTGTTCTTGGCCGAACGGGAACGTTTTTTTTATTTTTGCGAATGGTATACGAGAAAAACGAATTAAAAAAAAAACCCGTTAACGAAATCGCGAAATTAATATCATCGCCACGTCCTATGTATGTACGCCCGCGCGTATTTTTCATATTTACCGTTAAAATTTCGATCGTCGCCCGGAATTTCCGTTTTCTTACGTTTTGCACGCACGCGCATTATTAATAAACGATAATAAATAAACGTTATTATCATAACGTCGGCATGTAGTGTTCGTTGTTTATACGTTTTAAACTTAAATTTATTACCGTGACGGACCGTTGTTATATTGTTACCTCGTAAAAATAAGTTTTATATCCGTAGGTATCGTCGTCACGTTTTTCGTAAGCTCGAATTCGTATCGCGTTCGGGTTTATTATTTGGGCGAATTCCTTACGGATACCGTTCAATTGTGTCGATTGGAGGACGGACGTTTTACGACATCGGCCGTAAGCCAACGCGCGTCGTTAACCCACGCGGACAATACGACGATCGCGTGGCGGGAATTGTTTCCGTTTTGTCGTCGTCGCCGAATGTTAGCGGGGCGAGTTCGTGTCGGCGCGACCAACCCACGTTCGTATATACGCGTGCACGTATCGGCCGACGCCGGCGAATTTTGTTTTATTCTCGAAGCGAAAACAGCCGGCGGTTGGGCTGTTGACACGACGGCGTATTTCGTTCGGGGCAAAATAGGTACGCGCGCCAAATAAGACGCGTCCGATTCGTAACTGTCCGACCGAACGCACTATTGTATGTACGTCAGAACGGTTTGTTTGGCGAAACCGACGGCAATTGTCCGACGGTCACGTCGAATTACGGGCAAACATTTTACTACGTACCCGCGCGCCTGTATCGGGGAACCGTACCAATCGCGTTCGATACGGTCGTCGCTTTCCACCGGAAACGATCGGTTTTTGTTTTCCTAATAACTATATTACGCCTCGATTCGAGCGGGCTATTTATTTCGTTCGGGATTTCCGGGTCCAGGTTTCTCAGCGCGCGAGATTAGTAAGCCGTTTATTCGTCTAGCGGAGCGAGTCAAACGGTTATCGCCGGAGTAAACTGTGAACGATAACGCTTAACTACCGCGAATCGTTTCGTCGCCGAAATGGGCGATAGAAATTCCCCGGGCCAAGTTCAAATTGGTGGCGCGGTACTCGGGTTTAAAACCCGAGAGCCGAGACCGCGCGTTTAACGATCGTTCGGGCAAATTCGAGCGCCAACCACTTGGTAATAGACCGCGGATATACGACATATACGTACGTAGTATGTACGCGCCCGACGTTTGAACGTCGTTATCGTTCCGATTCCCGAAATTCGCGAGACGGCCTTTAATTATTTTTTCGTCGCCGTCCCGCCGGGATTCGCTTTTATACACCTGTAGCGCAATACACGATCGGTAAATGTCCCGAGCGCGCGTCACCGGTTGGCGCAATTTTCCGTCAGTTCGTTGCCGTCCGGAAATTCGACCGATATGAATAATACGATTAAACGTACGAATTGCGTTACGGCTAATTCGCCGGGGGCACACTCGGTTTCCGCGTTTGTTTGAGTTCGTACGCGAAACCGAACAATTTCGTTCGTTATTTTTTATCTCGCTGTACTTCGGCGTCGCTGTAAAGGCACCGACCGTTCTCTCTATAATTGCCCGCAACGACCGTCGAAATTAAAATATTTAATTCCGACGGGTCGCTGACAGAAGTGTAGTACTTGAACCTCCCCCAACCTCGTGTCGTCGTCGCGTTTACCGCGGCCCGGAATGCGTACGAAATTCCGCGAATCGATTCTACGGGCGCGTCTCTTTCGCCCTCCCCCCCCACTCGCTGTATTCTCGTCGTCGTTGTCGCGAGAACAATGGCGCGTCGAAATAAGAGAACGCTCGCTGTACAAAAACGTTCCCGTCGGGAATTCAGACGGCGTTCCGAAAACGGTTCGGAGCGACATTTCGTATGGATGTGAACAACTCCGAAGTCTTCGCGAAAATTACGTCCGCGACGTGCCGGTAACGATACACGTCTCCTCCCCCCCTCCCCGAACAGTCGGTCCACACGTAACGATCGAATTAGGCACCTGAAAAAAGTGTCGGATCCTGTTTGGGGAGGCTGGGGGGGGGGTAATAACGTCTAACGTATTTCGACGGCGACGCGTATCGTGCGCGTACATCGAATTACGATAATGTACGGCGAACGTGAACGACGATAATTTTCGAAATACATTCCGTCCGTGACGTTTCGACGGACAAATACCCGTACGGTATAATCGACGGAACGGGGAAGCGAACGGTAATACAACCGGCACGGTATGCCGGCAACGTGTACGAAACAGTCGATTCAAAATCGTCGACGATTTTTTTTATTGGCGTCCCGGTTCGATCGCTGGTCGTCCGCCGGACAATCGGTGGTTTCCCAACAAGGGGGAAACGTCGTGACCCGAAAAAGCGTATTTGCTCGAAACCCCAGCCTCACCGCCGAAAGTCGGGTCCTCTTTAATCGCAGATAGTGTCGTTTAAAAGCGCGGACCGTTGCCCGTCGCGCAGTCGCAGTTCCGCGGACAAAAGACGCGCGTAAAAATATTTTCCCGTCGCTTCGACGCGACACTTGTTCGTTGCTGTCGTCGTCGTTTCTTTTCGACTTTTCCATTTTACCTTATTAACGTCTCGACGAAAATTAATCCGCGATTATATATAAAAAAAGTACGACGACGAACTTTTCGACTATTTTATTTCGTTCGTCGGTTTTTATAAACCGAGCATTACGTAGGCGATAGTTTTAACACCTAAATCGTTCGTTATTGTTTCCAACGATATTCGCGAATAATAATAATCATAATAATACGAAAATTTCGTTAGTTATTAAACGGTGTACGTACATTCATATATCTGCACAGGGCTTTCTATTCGCCAAATACAAAATACACCGAAGTTTCGAGATTTCGATCGATTGCGGGCCCGTACCAACGCGGAGTTATTAAAAGTCTCGATTGATCGCGACCGTTAACACTACGGAAAAGGACCCGTTACATTCGTCCTACCATCGGGATGTGAAGGATGGAGAAATCCCGCTTACGGCTTACGCGTTTCGAAACACGTCCGGTTCAATACACGACTGGCGTATAATCCCCCGCGGGTTCCCAAATCGATAATAAACACGGGGCCGGGCCGTCGTCCGTTTCGGTTCGACGTCGGTACATTCGTTTCTTGCGCGTGGCCGGTTCCGATAGCGCGGGACGATTCGTACACCGCAATTTCGGAGTTTAGCCCATTTATTTGGATTCGAAAACGCCCCTCCCCTCCCCTAACGTGATCGATAAACGACGTTTAACGAACGCGATTAGGGTATCCTTAGCATACACGGACGAACTACCCGTGTCACGAAGCGTTCAGAACGTAGGAAAAATGACCGCGCCCCGAAACGAGTAGAATTTGAATCGGATTCGTCGTAATCGTTTTCCGGGTTGTTTTATCGTTCCGGCCGAGTGAACACCACGACCGGCGAAATCGGAAAACGCGTCGAATAAAGGCGCCCCGGTTAGACGTAATTTTCTACCGGAAAGCAATTCGCGTCAATCATCGTCGTCGTCCGAGCGTTACATCTAAAAACGGTAACGAAATAGAAATCGCTTCTCTCCCTCCCTCCGAAAACACGAACGAATTAACGTCGATCACACGGTTTCGTGTTTGCCGATTCTTGGAACGTTTCAAAGCCTTAGTCGCGACTACGTCGGAGGGATGGCCGCCGCCTAAAGGGTGCCCGTTAGTTATGTTTGTGGGCCGACGGTTAATTTCGCGTCCGGCTGCCGAGGTTTGAAAACGCCGGGTTCGTATCGAAAAGGCGCGGGCACCCGAATAAAATACTTAACGAAACCGTTTGACGGTTTATACGACGCGTATTATTTTTAAATCGTAGGTCGCTTTTATACGGAAGTAGATAAACGTAAAATGTGTATATATATATATATATATATTATACGACCGTGGATGATCCGATTATCGACGGTGACAATCCAGCGAAATAAAATTGGACGTGGCGAATTTACGACCTTAAAACGCGAAGAATATATAGCGGCGCGGAAATGGGCACGTCGTCCGTTATACGTGGCGTGTGTATATATATATATATAACGCAGGCGCGGCTTATCTTTATATATAAAAACGATATTTCGGTTGTCTTAACGAAGACGTCACCGCGTTTTATAGCGCGCGTCTCGCAACCGTGTGTATTTATATAGGTGTAAAAAGCGGGGGATTTAATGGAATCCAGATTTATCTAAGACCCGTTACTACCTACCCCGGCTCCACTTCTGTGATAAGTAATTTCGTGTTTCGGCGGCGATTCCCCACCGCGCGTTAGTTTTACTTTTTCCGTCTTTCGTTTTTAATCGCGCACCGTACGAACGACGTCCGAACGAAATGTAACGCGTCGCCGCGGCCAACTAGAAGAAATTCGCAAACTACGCGTTCATTAAAGCCGACACGCCGTTCGGACGACGAACCGGTTTCCGCGAATCAGACAGGGGGACGCGATTGTCGTAGAATATTTCCGTGGTCCCGGAATTCTCCGGGTTTATTAAAAACGGGCGCTTTTCTCCGGGCGTCTGTCCGAAAGATAGCGCAAGCGAAACAGAAAAAACCCGAGCGCGTACAAAACTAAATCGTCCGCAAAATGACGCGCGTTACGCTATACGTTTTTCCTCGTCATTTCGAACGGAACTCAAACACTCGTTAACGATCGCATTCATTCCGCGCCGAACCGAATCAGACAGCAAACGGCGCTCGAAGTATTATTTACGCACGTGTTTACTACGCGATTGGGAAACGCGTTCGTGTTGACGTTCGTCGACCGGCAGTGTGTCCCGCGGGCTACGACGGACAGAAAAAAAAACCGACGCCGATTTTCTACGATAGGTTTTTTGTAATAGACAAAAACTCGGTACGGAAACTGTAGAACGGAACCGTTGCACCGCGCGCCGTTTGTTCGTAAATCGGACGTTTCGAAACGACGTCACCGTCCGGCGACGACCGTTAATAATTTGGTCGCCCGATCCGTTACGGGACGATCGAAAATGTAAAATGCCGGACGGACCATTTGGCGGCGGTTCGATTCTCTCGTTTATCGTCGGGAATTTTACGAAACGTCGTTAAATTTCGCGGCGGTTCCGCCGTCCGGGACGGATAATATTTCTGTACCCGACAGGGTCCCGAGTTCGGGTTATCGACACACACGCGCGCACAGATGTGTACGGCGTGCACACGTTATACGGCGCGTCTAAACGTAAAGAAAAAACCCTTTGGGCGTTCGTCACGAGTATTGGTGACGCGCAATTTTATACTGTTCGCCGTCCCCAGCACGGACGTTTGCGCGGTATTCGTATTACGTGACGACGGGTAGAGGAAAAGAAAACGCAACGCTCAATATCATTCCGGCGTTTATTTTTCACGTTACCACGTGTATGTATACACAAACACACACATATACATATATATATATCCCGATAGCTTTCGTCTCGTCTTACACGTACATTTATTATTTAATAACACACGTATCGTAAACTAACCTAAATAGATACATCATTACTTGTCGTCTTATATCGTAATTAACAAACGAATACGGTATCGCGTATAAATATTATTTAAATCGGAAGCGTCGGAACAATAACCGGGTCGCGAAAAGTGTTCCCGTTTGCACGCGTTATTTCGATACGAACTTCTATCGCGATTTGCGCGTTTACAAATCGACCTAAAGCGACGCGAATGTTTCGCGCGCGCCGTATACGGTTTTAGGGTTTTCCGACCGAAAGTAAATTGTTTTTTTTTTCGTTAAAATATTCCTATTTCGAAAAACAAAACGAATTTTCGTACGATTAAACGCGCGATCGCGAACATTTTTAGGACGAGTTTTATCTTCTTAATATAGGCGAGTACCTTTAGAATAATTACGCTTCGTAAATCGCGTTCACCGCGTATTCTGCAGCGAGTACAAATACAACTATATATAAATATATGTATTTCATATGCTTCGCCGCGTCGAGTACGCGATATATATATATAGATATTTATAAATATTACTATTATAATTATATATTTCGAACATATTTCCAAGGGACAGGAGAAATCATGTTAAATAAATTATTTTCACCAACACGCGCACGTAACGCAGTGCGTGTGTGTGTGTGTGTGTGTGTGTACGGCGTAATAGAAAATTCTCTAAGTACGCGGAAACCGTTCTAAACGAGTGGTTGACGGGGAGACTAGCGGAGGGCAAGAGCCGGTCCTGTAAACGTAATTTATTACGGGCGCGTGCAAATATTTAACGTCTAATAGCCTACGAAATATTCCGCTAACGAATATCGACGTATTTACTACCGTATTGTTACCGTAGTACGACGAATAATGAAATTGGCCGTACATCGGTAACGAAAAAAAACAAAAGCGATTTTCTTACAACGCCCTAAATCGTATTCACCGCGGTTTCTCGTCGTGCCATTTTGTGGACGAACGTAATACGCGACGGTACCGTCGTACGTTTTTTTTTTTTGGCGACCTCCCGCCCGGCGAGTACGAACGCCTATTATTTGGACGTACTGGATATGGCGCTGCGTAGACGACGACGGTGTTTCTTACCGTCTATGCGTAGAGAACGTCCGATATCGAAACCGCGGTGTCGTTCTGTAAATTTCCTAGTAAATTCGCGTCCATTGGTGTAACGTGCGGAATAGGTTTTCTCGATCAATTCGTTTCGCCAATCTCGTAAGTCCATCGGTGGTATACTATTTTCATTTCTCGCAACCGTCCCGTTACGAAGCGTTTCTGTTAAACAGCGATCCCTTTTACGCTTTTCCGTCGTACATTCTAAAATCCGACGGTTTTATATATATATAATTTATGTAAGAATGAACAAAGATCTGGAATTAATGACGACAATAAAAACGCGTAAACTTCAATATCTGCGACATATTATGCGGCATCCAGAAAAATATAATCTACTACAATTAATAATTTAAGGCAAAATAATTGGAAGAAGGAACCGAGGAAGACCTCAAATTTCTTGGATGGACAACTTCCGAAAGTGGTTCAATACATCTTCGAGCTCTCTATTCATAGCAGCCGTTAATAGAGATCGAATAGCTAGCATGATTGCCAAAGTTCGTTAACGAATACGGCACTTCAAGAAGAAGATAATTTGTCGAAATAATAAACGTACGTTTAAAATTGAACGTGACCGGTGGTACGGGGAATTTTTTTTTTCAACGTCTCGTAACGTTTTCCTCGGTCGGAATCATGGCCAACGGTAATTTCGGGGGCCGTTAAACGTTTGGCGAGCCTTTATTGTTGTACGGGTCGCGACGGCGGAAACATGAAAAGGTACTATAAAATTAGGTAGCCGTCGAGTTTCTATTAAATAGGAATTCCGGCGGAAACGGCGGTAAAGGAGTTTTACGACGGGCAAGACGAGAGAGTTGCGTTTCGAAAACGGCGACTTTTCACGCGAAGATCGATCGCGTCCGGGACGAGCGAAAACGACAGAAAAGTGGCAAAAGCGCGTTTACGGCGGCGGAACGGCCCCCGGGGTGGTGTCGAAACTTCGACGCGTGCCGGCGAAAATGCGCGCCGCCGATTGTCGCGGACTGACGACACTCGACGACGGGCGTGCCTGGAAATTGTTCGCTATCGCACTTGACCCGGTGCGATATGTTCGCCCTTTAACGGAGTGAGTAGGAGACCGTTTACTGGCGAAGGCGACAATGGCGCGGGGACGCTAAAGGGGCCACATTCGAAAATGTGCCGACACGCGGAAAAGCCGTCGAGACCCGTGCGCACACACGAGCACGCGGAGAGTGTACGTTGGAGTGGATCGGCGTAATTACGCGCGTGTATGAAACGTGTACGGCGTCGATGTACGCGGCGAACGAATCGATGGTTGACCGTTCCGATTTACTACGATCGTTCGGACGGCCAGTGTAAACAACGTCCCCGATTTCATCGACGCGTAAACAAACAACAACGAATGGCGCCGGAACGTGTATATTTAATTTGTACGCGGAGTCGACGGGCCGGATAACGGTAGTTTTCCGCGTCGCGAAGGACGAAACCGATAAACGTTTTATTATGAAACCGGAGACGGTAACGATTAGTTTCGAATTCACGAGCGTCCGGAACGCGGCGCGCGTTCGTGCCGATTCGCGACGGGAAATCAAATCCGTCCCGTTCGAACGGCCGAAGCTGTCCCTTGAAACGAGCCGACCAGTGACGACGGAACGGTCGTTTAGTAGCGGGCGCGCGTCCCCGCGCTGACGTTTCGTTTTACCGCGTACCCCCTCCCCCGCGAACGCCGTGAAGATGATTTTTGTATCGAACACAGTTCTCCCTGTTCAATTGTCCACCGTCGTTCACAAATACGGCGAATTATGGTTAGCGAATACGTACGTGTCGACGACCGTTAAAAATGTATACGAGCCTCGCGCGCGATTCGAAAATGTTCCGTACTCGCGAACGACTCGTTCGAACGGAAAATGTATCCGCGCGCCCGTGTACGTGGACATTCCGTCGGTTTGTCGATCGTCGGCTCGAATAACAGCCACCGGCCGCGCGACCCAACGAGTATGACGTGTCCCGCGTACGGACGACGGAATAATCGATAACGACGAACGTGTTACGTTGTATTTCAGGCAACTACTCCGGGTCGACAACAGGTACGACGGACCTACGTCGCCGGATTTAATAAGCATGCGGTAAGCGTCCGCGGGTCCGCGTTTATTCCCATATACGAAACCGTCATCGTGAGTTATGACCTGAGCGCCGTCAAAAAAATATGTAAATATTTATGAAGTATCGTCGAAAACACGTGATACGTATTGTACCGTTGGATCGTAACAAATATACACACAAATTAGAATCGAAAGTATTCGTGAACGAAAACGCAAAATTCGTCGTTGGAAACGGAAAAAAATAATTATCGGTTTGATTCGGTTTAATTTTGGCGTCATTTCGGGGTTCCGACGTTAATACCGGTCTTCGTTTTGTTCATTCGCCAATATCGCGGGAATTAAGGGGGTTTCGATTTTCGTTTCGGCGTTCGGACAACGATGCCCGCTATACGAACTACAAAACGGGCACCTCTACCGCCTTCGTAGTAATTCAATATTTCATTATTCCCTAACGATATTTCGTTTTCGCGGACGGACGTTCGCGAATAAAGCGATACTCCCCGGTGCCCTTTATACCGACGGCGCTTACTAAATCCGTCGAATACGGAGAAAACGCTTTTATTTGTATTATTAAACCCGACGGTCAAACGCCGATTAAATGGGACGGTCCGATGGAGGTTGATCGTTTTAATTATTCGCGTGTACCCGGGCGGACGGCCTTCCCCTTCCCACCCCACACACACACACACAATCGTTAACGTTATTTTCGTAATTCGATTTCGAATTTCGGCGTTCGGTAATTACGAATTCGATTTTACGCCGCTCCCGGTTTTTATAGTTTTTTAAAATCGATTTCAAAATCGTACTCCTCCCACACACACACACAAAACGATCGACTATCGTTGCTTTCGGCGTATAGAATGACAATTCGACGCTTCCATTTAGAGAACGAAATTGGAAAAAAGTATAATAACCGGTCGTTCAACGCGTTCTATATTTATTTCGGCTGTATAACGAGTACCGCTGATTGTTTTCGATTCGTTTCCACGGAAAACGACCTCGGGCGGACGAGCGATTGTTTTCGCAAATGGGCGTTCTCGCTGACGGACAACGGCCATGGTGGAGGGTTAGGTTATGGTTTGTATAGAAACCGCGCGTAATTCGATACGGCCGATAATATTCGTCCGGCCGAAGGGCATCGTTCTTTCCGTCGAAACGGTCGGTCCGACCGTACGCGCTATATTTAAGGATAATATAAATAATACGAACGATTCGACGTGCACCGGGCGCGCTATAAGTACGCGCGTTTTCGCGGGTGGTTCTCTCGCCGCGCGTAATTTCGGTTCGCGAGGACTATAATAAAATAAGGCCGGTCGGACGAGCGCTATCGGTACGAGAGCTGGTAGTGGTGTCGGGAATATGGTGGCAGTGGGGGTGCGTTTGCGTCGGAACGCGAAAAAACCTACGCGATTTACGGGCGGTCCAAAAAACGGGAATAATCGTTGTTTCTCTCGAACGCCGCTAAATACGTTATCATTATCACGGCCGTCGTTACAACACGGTAAATCGCCCGTAAGTAATCGATCGGTGTCGTTTGAAAATTGCGTTTCGAAAATCCGTACAACACACACGTACTACGGGTACCGCCGTTCCTTGGTTCTTTCCCCGCGGCCGTAAATCGCGATTAATCGTCGTCGGTTTTTCGGCCGTCCGTCTAATACACACGCCGCCGTTCGAACCATCGGACATGCGCGAAGGATCTAGAGGACGGTCTTCGGGTCGGGACGGTCGTCGTACGGCGTATTACACACCCGTACATTCGGCCCCGTACACGAACGTTTCACGGAGGCCGATATAAAATAAAACCATTCGATCCTATTCGATTGCAACTTCCGGATTCTATTTACGTTTATTTATTTCTAATTTTTTTTATTATATATTAAATTTGTCGTTCGGTCGTGTTTAAAAAATTATTCGATCGCACCGACCGATCGTTATTCCGAGCGCGTCGCAATTCTGTTCACCGGTTGGCGTCGTTCCCTTGATACACTCGCGCTACCTGCGGAACGACACCGAACGTTCTCGGTTACCAGCCTACGTACGAAATCAAAAACGAAAATCACGCGTCGAATGTCGCGTGGTGAGACAAACATGGAGTGCACGAACCGTTTTCGGGACGTAACGCGTTTGTCCGAACGATTTCCAAACGATTAGTGTCGAAATTCAGCGCGTTTCGATTGGGGCGTCGTAACGGACACGCCGTTGTTGTACGATCGGTGACCGTAACGGCGTGTCGGTAACGGTTTTACGTTATTCCGCCGGCGGTTGTCCCGTTACGATTGAATTCGTCGTTACGATTATCGTTGATCGTCCCGTCGCGCGCTCCACGGACGTGTTCGGTGGTCGTCGAGTCAAACAGCGAGTGTCGTTTTCTAATATCCGGCGGTCGGTGTACGAGATTAACGCGGTAACTAGACGTTTTTATGGTCGTCGATTTCACGCGTTCCGTGACCACCGGTTTTGTTCGTCCGGTGAACGGATGGTGGTGGGGTAGGGAATACGTAATCGAAGCGCTCTAATAACCGCCGGCTTGGTATACTATTAATAAATCGGAACGAACCTACGGTAAACACTAACCTAACTTAATCAAACCGCGCCCACCACCGATCGATTCTAGCGCTATAAGGCTACCGTATACACTCAATGGGCGAGGATCGTCTAAGAATCATTTCGGGCATTCCGTAATCTTTACGAACGGAACGATTTAATTAATACGCTTTTCGAGGGCTAAATGGCGGTTTGTTTTTTTACGTCGAGCGAACATTTCGTCGACCGTTCGAATACAAACACACCCGGATAGGTTGAACAATAATAAAAACGAAAAATATCGAAAACTTTCGCGCCGTCTCTTTCAAATTCGCCCCCTTCCCCGCGATATTCAAACCGAATCACGCGGCGCCGCGTGCACTTAGGACGACAACGGGACGGATCAACCCGGGTGGCGGTCAAACCTTCCTTGCGGGCTGCTGGGGCGGCCACGAGTGCCGCTTGTTCCGGCCGCGGTACTTGCACTGGAGCACCCGTTTGAACGCCTGCCGGAACACCTTGTTGAATATGGTGTAGAACACCGGGTTCACCATGGAACTGGCGTAGCCCAGCCACGTGACCAGGTCGATGAGGCCCTTGTTGGTGTTGGCCTCGCAGTTGGGGCACACGGACGGCAGCAGGTTGAGCGCGAAGAACGGCGTCCACAGGAACACGAACGTGAAGAACACGACGCCCAACACCTTGGTGGCCTTCTGCTCCAGCCGGATGATGCGGCCGTGCCGGTACGAGTTACGGATCATGACGCTCGACCGGCTCGCGTTCGTCGACCGCTGCGGTCGGGCTTGCTGATGGTGATGGTGCTGCTGCTGCTGCTGTTGCTGCGGAAGCGGACGTTGCGACGGTAGTCCCAACGTGGATCCGTACCGGGCGAGCGGCGCGTGTCGTTTGTTGGCAGCGGACGCGCCCGTCGTCCCCGTCGCCGTCCGTTTGCGTATCAACTTTTGCGTCATGGCCCTGCGCAACGGCAGACCGCCGCCGTTGTCCGTCACCAAAACCGTCTTGGACGTACCGGACGCTGCCGACCATTCGGTCACCGTGTCGACGACGGTCGTTTGGCTCTGCCGCGACGGCACCGTCGGTTGCGGGCGTTTCGTCACCGGCGTCCGTTCGACGGGCACGGGCCGTCCGTACTGTGGCGACGACGACGGCGTTTCGATGACGGCGGTCGCGTCGCTACTATTGGCGGACGCGGAGCACCGTCGCCGTCGGCGTCGCGGCGGCGGCGGCAACAGACGGATCTCTTCGTCCAGCCCGGGCTTCCGCTGGTATTCGGGTTTGAGAAGCGTGCCGACGATTTTCGGGCCGCTGTCCGTGGTCGCGATCGGTTCGATCCGGTTCCGGCGCAATTCGTCCTCGTGGAAGCTCCGTACTCGCGTCGGACGGCCCGTCCGGTGGTGGCGCACCGGCGACGACGATTGCCGTCGGTGGTCGTCCTGATTGTGGTAGTGGTGGCCGTCGAACCGGCGGCGCATCGACTCGTGCAACGTGCCCGACCGCCGTCTCCGGCGCCGTCGCCGTTGCCGTTTGGCCCGCCGACACCGCGGCGTCCCCGTCGTCGTCTCTTCCGAGCACAGCGAATCGCAACCGCCGTCGTCCAATCCGTATTCGTCGTCCTCTTTGTCGTCGTCGTCGTCGTCGTCGTCCATTTGACGCTCGTCACCGTTGTCGGATGATCTGCGAACAGAAATCGTTACGCGGTTAATATTTCGGAAAGTCGACGCGACTCGACGTCCATTACGGCCGTCCGTCGGCTTTTTTTATCGAGTCTAAGACGGTAAAATTTGCTCGAAAATACTACCGCGCGTGTTACCGTTTCACCGATCATTCACACTACCTCCAGTTGGCACGGAGCTGTTTAGTCATTACCGTTCATCTAGTTATTCGTTTTGTATACGTCGTGTTTGATTATGGTCAACGTAGACATTTCACGACCGAACCGATCGCGTTCACTCCAACGTGTCAGTGTAATTACAAATTATTTTTGGTCGTGGACCACCACCGTAGTGATAGTGATCACGATTAACTGGCCGAGTAGTAGCGTTCTCGCCCAGTTCATCACTCCGTGTGTGTTCTATATAATTTTTATATTTTTTCTCGTTCTCGAAATTAAGATAAATTAACCTAAATCAACGTAAATAATATGACCAATATAGATTACACGATACACACACGTATACATTAATACATAAACGACGATTTGACATATACGTATAAAATGAAAATCGAAAAGCTTATCTCGTGTATACCATTTTTATAATAAGAACGCGAGGGGCGGCGGATTAAAATCGAACGGGCGCATGTCGATTGACTACTTTGCCGGCGTCGAGTTTGATAATTTTGTACCCTGTATTTTTCAAACAGCGTTGAACTATGACGACAACTGTGGTCGTGTCCTCGTAACTACGGTATCAACCGATAATTAATAACCAATCACCGAACGTCTGGCGTTCGACAGGGGGTCCGAGAGTTTCACCGGTGATCATTCGGACGCGCTAGGGCGACGCGTTCTTATTCCGAAAATGGTATAGTAATAATAATGCGCCGTTTAATTTAAAACCGTTCTGCGCGTATATAGAAACGAAACGAACGTGAACGTATTCGGCGGGCTATATAAGAAAATTAAAAATACACGTTCAAAACGCGTTATACGCGTATACCTAAAAAATACGTCTACCTAAAATTGCCTAATACTACCGCAACCGGAATTTAATATAATTATTATTGTTGTTGTTATGTATCAATTCAAAACGCGATAAAGACAAATTATAATCGATACGATTATTGTTTATAGTGAACGACGAAACTTTTTGTAAAGTTTTTGTTTCGGAATATTTTTCTAAATATATATATATATATATATATCCGGTTTAATACGGGTCTAACGAAACGGTTAGGTTCACGGAGAACTAACGGGGCCAGCGATCGGTGGGGTCGCGAGTGATAAAGGAATACTTACGAAACGGACGAACAAACGAAACTACGCGTATAACACGTTCCCCGTGACTAAGTGGTCGTGGTCGATAATTACGCGCGCGTCGACGAGACGTGACCGACGAGGCCGTCGTATTTACGGATTTTGTTCGTAAGCGAATTCTTCCGATTTGTATTTAATTGTCTACGATCGGTAACGTTTTCACGACCACGGTAATTACACTGGCGTGTACCTACACGCGAGTATTCGCTATTCGTTTATACGGTTTACGACGACGATAATAATAATAACGTAAATAGGACGACCGAAATTAACGGCGGAAATATATTATACGTTCTTACGCGGGACGTTAAAAAATAAACAAATTACGAAAGCCCGTGGCGCGCGTGCGCCTGTCGTTCCCCGGGTTTTATACGTGTTTTTCGTTTCATTCAATTTGTAAATTAACCTTTTAATTAGCGGATTACGGGCGTAATGAATTTAAATGTACAAATTATGCAAATTAACGGCCTAAGTATACCGACGCGGCCGCCGCCGGATTTCCGTTAAAGCCGCCGTTTTTTCGAAAATAATACCGGCGTAAGTCGGCGATTACTTCGTCACTATCGACGTCGATTATGGTCACGATGAACGGGAGTCGAGGACACCGCGTGCTACAATACATCGTAAACGGAACTGTTAGCGGTTGGTAAATGAACGGTTTGCGACGTTCGTTTACACGCGATGTTTTACACGAAATTATTACGCGCGGCGTTTAGGCGTTTGTTTTTTTTCCGTCGGAACAGCGGTCATTGGGCGAAAATACGTCGAATTAACGAATTTGCCGACGCGTTTTGAAATTGTATTCTCGTACACTCGTCATTCCTAAACTAATCGCGTGCTTGAACGTTCGAAATATTAGGAACACCGCGTTTCAGAAACTCCTATACGGATAACGCGAAAAAATGTTCCTTGTTCGGTACGTTCGTATCGGCGGTGCGTTAATACATTTAAACGTGTTTTTCGCGCGGGTTCGAACATAATTTTTTTGGAATTTCCAAATTCGAACATTCCCAATTTTATAGCGACTTTTCGTTACTACGCAATAAGTTACGTCGGCCAATATTCGACAAAGCGTTAGGTCCATCATAGCCGCCCCACTCGCGGCGAACATATACGATTGTGTCGGCGGGTAATAATTGTTTTTTCCGAATATTGTAACGTTTACGTATTTCGTTTGTAAATGTATTCGCGTAACGTTCCGGACGAGTATTGTATATTGTACTTAGGTTAATCTCGTCAGATAAACGTGGCGCGTACCAAGCCGCTCTGTAAACGACTATAGTTAATTTAACTACTCGCCGTGACGCAACGCCGTTTCGAACAAATTCGGGATCCGTCGTCGAAAATATCGCGATCGGAGAGATACTAACAGTGACGTATCCACGTCGATATCTTTCGCCGAATACAATAGGACGAGACAACGGGTCGAGACAATTTTCTACGTATATTCGCGAACGAAACGTTGTCCCTTAACGATTTCCGTAAACGAGACTCATTCCGCGATGGAAGCGTATCTACGATCGTAGTCGTATGTTATTCGGACACGACCCCGCCCGAACGCCTAATCGACTTCGTTCACGAGGACCCGTAATTTCCCGAAAAATTGGATTCGCGTCTACGGGGGAACGGTCGGTCGGTCGGACGGGACGGCGAGGAACAATCGTCATGGACCGCCACGGTTGCGATAAGAGCGATGGTAAATCGACGGGGATAAACGAGTAAAAACGAGACGAACATCCGGGCCGGGTGGGACGAAGAAACGCGAGAAGTGTGGTCACGCGGACGGAACGGTCGATAAGCCAATCCGAGGATCGCTGAACGTATATATCGTTTCGGATTTATTTTACGTCAGTCGCATGGTGTTAAATTACGAAATTGGTTCGTCGCGGGGCGCGAATAGGTAGAGGCACACGCGCGAAAATCTCCGCCACCTCCGGTAATGTTCGTATCCAGACCGTGTTATTTATTCGTTTCTCGTTGGTTCGTCGCTCTGGGGAGGAGGGGGGATACTGACGTCGCCGACTCGACGCTACGAAAAACAATTCATAAATCATAGGCGGGACGTACCCGCGTAACGGTAATATTACGCCCCCCGAAAAGACGGGGAAATTTTTGCCGTCGTCCCCGAGGAACACGTGAACGGAAAATCAAACTTCCCGAACGCTATCGAATTATATATATATATATCGTATTGGTCGGCCATACATACGGTCGTCTAATCGTCTAGAGAGTACGCCGGCCGCGCGCGCCAATACAATCGTAATCCGATCGATTCTTTGTTGCGTCGCCCGGGAAACAATAATAATAAGCGCTATCGTCCTTTGGACCGTATCACGGTTACCCGGAAAATAACCGACGCCGTTTCGCGATTGCACCTGTACGATGTATTGGACAATTTACGGCTTCCGTCGGGTACCGACCGGCCGAACCGAAACGGTTGCCGAAAATATTATCGTCGATTCCGAAACCCTTAGTCCCTTGATGGTGATATCCGTCGCTTTCGTCGTTCGCGAAAACTCCAATTTCCGTTTTAATTGTTTTACCTAACCGTCGCGTACACGAACATTTTCCATCACGTCTTATTTTTTTATTTATTTAAGCTTTGTTAAAAAAAAACGTATTAGCTTAAAACAAAAAAAAAAAAAAAATTGTACGTAGAAGAGAAAGGAAAATACATTTATAGAATTATAAAGAGAACCCCGACGAGGAAAAACAAATTGATTTATTTTAAGGATAACGGCAAGATTAAAATTGTCGAGTATACTACGGGAATCTATATCTATTTAAGGAGAAAATGGAAAAGACCGGTTCTGGCGGATGAAAGACTCGGGAAATTGAAAAGAAGGTGAGGAAAATCGCCAATGTTGGGTGACGAATGACGTGGAAAAAAAGGACAAGTTGAATTGAGACCTAAGTAAAAAGAAGGAGGAGGTAGGCGGTTGTAACCTAATCTTAATTTCGTTACGTCTCCCAGCGATTGTTGGGCGTTCGTCGTGCCCCGGATACCGTTTAGTCGTCAAACGTATCGGAATCATCGAAATACGTTGACAATCGTCGGTTCTGTATTGCCCTAGAGGTTTCGTTTTACCACGTCAATAAAACGCTATTAATTCCATTCGCGTTTGTATTAATAATCGTTTTTTTTTTTTTTACTAAGGAATTAAGTACGTCGTGTACGTTCGTTTTGTCGTCTTCGACCGTCCGTCAACTTTGGTCGGCCAAAAATCAATTTCGTCCGAAAAATATTATCGGGGGATTTTTTTTTTTGAGAATTAATACTCGTACCATACGTTTCCCAGTTATGGAATTCGATAGACGGATAAAACGACCCGTTACCGGCCGCCATTGTTCCGACCCTTTTGGCGGCCCGATAACGTCGTCTTGCGGCGACGATAACGATTGACGGTCAAAACACGCGGACCATTCGGCCCTGTTCGTACGTCGTCGACGACGTCGCGGAATAATACGCTAGCCGCGAATTTTCGCCAAATACAATCGTATAGCCGGAAAACAACGCGCTCAATTGATAATACGCGCCCTTATTAGCGTCACGTGGCGCGCGTATTTCGAATTTTTTTCTCGTTACACGATCGACGGCGTTTTAGTTTGTCGTCAACGTTCTCGGCGAACTCCGTGAAACGCTGCACACGTTTTACAATTTCGCTATTAACGAACGACGGCGTTTTCGAAATAATAAATAAGACGATAATCCCCTACCGTCCTACCGCCCACGTATTATTCGGGTCAGACTAAGTTCTACGGAGTGATTGGATAGCGCGTTGTCGAGAAGTAACCGATTGGGCTAGTGCCCAGTGTTCGTCGTATTCGACGGACGATTTAGACGGGAAAGATAAAGACGACGAAAACGCGATCGATCACCCGGAACGAATAAAATTTAACGAGAGATTCGAATCGATCTCTATCTCTCCGCCGGAGTCGATTATTCGGTTAAACGTTTCGTTCGCTGTTAGCTTTTCGTTTAGTATACCGAAAATGAAAAAAAACAAACAAACGAAAACACGCGCAAATCGTTCTTCTCGCGTGGACATAATTTTCGAGAATATCTAACCGGACAATCATCTAGAAACGAGGAAAGGGCGCGTATTCCCCTAATGGGACGACCCAACGATCGCGGTTTCGGCATTCAGTTTGGGTTCGCTAAATTTGGCCGAACGTTCCGCTTAAGCTCTTTCCGGATCTAGTACGAATGGTACACCGTTGTCGATCCCTCTAAATCCGCTGGCCGTGTGTTCATCGGCCGGATTCTCGAGTACCGCCGCGGTCGCTAACGCGATTACGATAATCGAACGGGTTTTCGGTGCCGTCGATTAGCCGACATAAGGTTCGGCCCGACGCCGAAAACTAAACGCCGTGCACGCGTGGACTCGCGCCGCGGCTCGCGATTAATTTATCGTTCGTTCTTTACGCGCGGTCAACGGTACGCGACGGGTTTTATACGGTCTTTGTTCGTAATTATTTCCCTAAATAATTTAAATTTTAATTAACTTTATTAGTTACGAAAAGTTAGTTGTTCGTCCGTTTGTATATATACATACACTTTATATACGACGATATCTCGGGCGAAAACTTTTTATAAATATTAAGCGAAAGTTTAAAATTGGAATTACCGTCGCCGTTTTCAGTCCGTGGAATAGTAACGGAACTAAAAAAGTATTAAAAACTTTATACGCGCTCGACATCGGCGAATATTATGAAAAAAAAAACATGGCGATACGGTTAACCGGTCGCGAATTTACCGATTTAGGCGCGCGTAAAAATCGACGTACTGCCGCGTTCCAGTTCCACCGAAGTAGTTCCGGTAAATCGAAGAACATGATAAACCTTTACGTTTCTGCCCGGAAGCGATTATTCTACGAAAATTGTACGCACGACGCGGTTATTTAAAAAAAAAACCGTAGTTTTTCGATTCGATAAAACCATTTTAATACTACCGTCGTCGTTGTCATCCTTAGTTTTCCGGTTTATAAAACATTTATGAACACCGTAAAACGTCACAAAATACGATCCGCTCATGACGCCTCAGGCATATAGTGATTCGGACAAAACGCGAACGTATATTTCGTACATAATAAACGTTTCTCCGTTTATGCACGGGGGGAGTACCGTCGTAGTCGTTCCTTGAAGCGCGACCATTGACGAATCGTGTAATAAAAAATACAAAAAAACGTTTTTCGCGAAATTATCCGTCGCTTCGTTCGTTCGTTTTACGAATCTCGCGGCCCGCGGTCGTCGATTCGATTCTATTATTAAACGTCCGTACCGCCCGTAATATGTATATTTTATATATAGCCGTCTATTTATCACTTCGGCCAGTTCCGCGGAAATCCAATTTCACCGAAATATTTAACTATATATATATATACACGTACGTCTACTTACATCCACTCGGCAGATTTACTTTGTAGTCGACAAATTTCGTACCCTTCAGCTGCGAAGCGAACCCACGCGTCCAAGTCCCTTAAGCCCGCGTACATAATATAACACTTACGCGCCGCGTATTAATAATAATTAACGATATTCGGACGCCCTCCGAATATTATAATATAATACGACGCTTTGAACCCGAACGCGAATGTTCGACGTTTTTATTTTTTATTTCCTCCCCCCCCTCCCCGGCCGCGCCCTAAGTAATTCCACATAACGTCCGTTTATACGGTTTCGTACGTTTGTATGTATTTGCACGGAGTTGAGAGTTCCACGGCCTTATCGATTGTGTAGTCTAGACGGTGAAAAAAAATTCGAAACGTACGTTTACGTCTAACCGGGACGTACTTAAGTAGTCGTTGCACACTAGCGGTTTTTCGCTTTAACGTTTCTTTTTGTTCCGACAGCGCGGCGTGCGCTACGTCTTCTCGACGGTAAGCGTATTTTCGTCGTTATGATACGGGAGCTTAAAAACGACGCGATTCGCAAATCCAAAGCCACGCTACGTCGTAACATCTTAATCCCCTACCTCTTCACCGGTATTGACGTCACGCTACGTTTTCGAAACGACGATAATAATTCGACCGTGGAAATTACGTGACGGGGTAGGGGACAGGGGGGGGGTTTCCCGTTTAAATTACGTCGTCGCGAGTCGAATAATTTTTTCGTCGTTTTCCGAGTCGTATCGCGATGGATAGTACGGCGGCGGACCGATTTTAGTTTACTTATTAAGCGAGCGTGTTAAATGACGTCAAACGATCGACGTCGGAGTGGGGGATTATTGGCGTTCGATGACGGCAGCGACGATATTATTTCGAAATCGAAGGGGTTTCGTGAAAACGAACGTTCCGAAACGCGACGGGAAATACTCATTCGAAATTGTGTTTGAAATGAATTATCGCCGAACGATCAATACGGATCCGTTAACGATAACGGGCGAGACACTTCGGCGTGAGTAAGCGTACTTAAAAACAATGTTAGGCGAAAATCGATCGTAGGAAACGATCGCGTTTCAATTTCGTTTTTAAGTCGCGTCGTTCGTTACTAAAATCCGAAACGAACCGTACGCGGACGCGGGACGAACACATTAAGCGGCGCGTAATTCTTTTCGCGTTAACCGGCCGCGCTATAAATCACCGTACCGCGGCGTTATCAAATACGGCGAACAAACGGTATTCCCCGTATCTGTGCGAATTACATTCGAAGCGTATTTCCTAACGTCGACGTTACATCCGAAAATAATAAATTTCGTCCGAAATTCCGCGCCTACGTACCGGCAGATTCCTTTTTTATCAGGCTGTTATCAATAAGTTCCGCTTCGATAACCGTTCCAACCTGTTCGTTATATTTCGTCCCGCGATCCGAACACTTTCGTGGCCCTCCGCCGCCACATCCCGCGCACCCTAACAACCCTCCACGCCGTAATTGTATCGGCTTCCGGGGTTTCGCGCGGCGATTTTTAATTACGAATTCTTAACGAAATCGGTCGTTTATTAACGCCGAATTCGACCGTCCGACGAACGTCTCCCGAACAATAAGCGATTTACGTTCAACGACGCGGCCGAACGTATTAAACAATCGTTCTAACAAATAAGATTTGTCGTGAAACGGCCGTTTCGGACGAAAACGTTTTCGATTAACGTATTTACAATCGTGCCGAAAAATACGTTAATCGCGGCGCGGGTGACGCTTAAGTTATTATCGTAGAAAGAAAAAAAAAACTTAAAACTATCGGATGGACCGATCGCGTTTTTCGCGGGATATCTGTAGCGGTGAACAGACTGGACGAAGAATTTTCCGGCCGTTTTCATTTACGGCGCGTACGAAAATTGTCGATTTTTTCGCATCGAACAACGTCTGATATGTAACCGTAGAGAAAAGGGACGGCCGGTAAAAGGTTGGCGCCTATGGGGATAGGCCACGGTCGCTAGTGTAGACAAACTGTTTAAAGGAGCGTTATTATATTCGGCTCTTTGTCCCCGCGATATGCGTTTGTAAAGCCGTTCGGGCCCGTTTTCTTTGTTGAAACATCGATCCGACGGTTGCGCCGGCACGGTCGGACTGACACCGGTCGAATACACTTAATCGAATAATTGTACGCCGAGCGCGATTCACACGCGACCGACAATTTCAACGATGCCTACACGGAAACGGCGCGAACGTCACGCCGGCTGGTGGATAGAGGGAATCTACGGGCCGGGGGCAACCGTTCTCCCCCCCCCATTCTCCCCGGTCGGTTTCGAATCGATTTCGGAACGTAACGCGCTTAAAACGGATTCGATCGGTCCAGATATACACTTAATATTCCGTATTCGCCGTCGGCTATTGCGCCATTTACGCCCGATTATCGGGCTCGTTGTCGTGTCGACGTAAGACGATGGGTTAGTAACTCGTATTGCGGAACAATCGATCGGAGCGCTCGGGGACTGTCTACGTCCGGCCGAACAAGAGCGAAAAATGGTCGGTCGGGCACGCGGCGTCGCGCGAACAATGTCGCGGCGCCCGAAATTTAATTATCGTTCTTACCGCGCGTAACGTACAGTCGTCGGTATGTACGGAATTAACTTTACGGCCGAGCACATATTTCGCATTAGGTGTGTAGCGAACGCTCGCGGAATCCGAGGATTTATTAACCACGGTGTATATATATATATATAAATATTTATTTAAAGATTTGCCGCTAGCGCTTTCGAATAATTACGTAATTTTTTTTAATCAACGCGTCCTAATAAACAAATTAAAACGACGTAATTTCTCGTATCGCGCTTCGTTTTTATTACGCCCAGGTGGGGGGGCGGGCCCATCCTCTGGCGTCCGACCGCGCGCAATTTTCCGAAACCGGATCGATCAGCCCATTCGCAAATTAACGCCGGCCGACGTTTAAATACGTTTCACGCTCGTCGAAAATAATTATCGTCTTAACGGACGTTTTCGCCGGCGTTATTAAATCGTTATTCCGAAAACGTTCGCGACGAGCTTTATACGCGTACGTGTATATAAATATATGCCGTGCGGACGGAAACGCGTAATTTCGATAAAAAAAGAACGTCGTCGACCGGAAAAACCGTTTCGGTGTCGGACCGTCCTATTTGTCCACCGGTCAAATCAAACCGGTGGTCCGCGGAATCGATCGAACCGTTCCGTCAAATTATCGGGGGACGTATAATTTGACGAGGGGGGGGGAGAGGGACCGGGTGGTAAAACGGACGATCGCGTTGACGACGGCGAGTTGGTCGGGTGCACGCGGCAGCTCGTCCGGCACGCGTCGGCGTGTGGCATCGGGAGGCCGTGAAAATTCACTTTCGGCCGCGTCGAAATCCTGTCGGGACGACGACGCGCGTTCGCGGCCCCGTCAGTGAATACCCTATAATGGATCGTATACGCGCGATAAGTTCGGGAAGGCGATGTAACTGGTGTATATGTGCGCGCGCGTGTACGGCCGACGTACGTGTCGATATTTTAGATCCCGCGCCGACGATTTATTATCGTTCGTTTCCACTTCGCCGGGAAGACGAGCCCGTCGGTAAAAGCGTCCCGAAAGCGTTGGCGCGAACGTCAATCGCCAGTGGTCAATACGGCGCCGTGACCTGTGTGGGGCCGTTGTCGGGTCGCGAAAACGAGACAAATACCAACTGCAATCACCGTACGATTATTTGTATCGATCGCTGGTAAACGTTACGTTTCGTACGAATTATTGTTATACTTACGCGACGGGAGGCTATTTAGGTCAGCGACGTAATTCAGTCGATATCTCTGCCGTTCCGCGTAAACGGTTTATTCGACAATCCGAAACCGGCCGTATATTCCCGATAAAAAGAAAAAACCGCGCGTTTTTAAACGTGGCGTTAAATACGAACGATTTTCGAAATGATTTCGGTCTGTTTTCGCTTCGAAAATTATGAAACGAGACACTCGATTCGTTCGGAAAATTCGGAATTTGGACGCGTTTAGTGACGGCGGCGCGATCAGAGAACGTTACTCGCGCAGTTTTACTTCTTAATCCGAAAACTTCTTCAAATCGTACGACGATACTACGAAACTAAGTCGACGAAATACTTCGTTGACGTTTTAAACCCGAAAAACCGACATATTAACGTATTAACGATAGGAAAAACAATCGGCCCGAGTTCGAAATAAAAATCAGTGAGAGAGAGAGAGAACATTTACGCGAAAAATTACGTGGAACGAAAAGGAAATCGCGCGAAATTCGAATGGGCCGACGTCGTTCGCTCGTGGACGAACGGGAACGAAACAAACAAATACGAATTCGTTATGTGTACAAATTCGACGGTCTGATCGTTACGTATACACGCGATAAAGCGGTACGGAGTCCATTCGGTGCGTGAAAGAATTTTGTTTGACTTGGAAAACAAATCTATAGGCCGGTACGCTTTGGACGTGGTGACAAACGTACGGCGCGTCGACGTTGCCGAGTTCAAAGAAGGGGCCGTAGATGTATTCGCACGCGAAGTTCCATCCGCCGCGTCATCCCGATACTTTTAAATTCGATAAATCCCCCCCCCCCGTGATTACACTCACCTATAGTCGGACCGATCGGGCGACACGGGCTTGGACTCGGGCGAGGCCGCTTTCTCCAGGCCCCGGGACAGTCTGAGCATCTCGGCGCCGAACTGGTGTAGCGCCGACATGGTGGACGGCGTGGGTTCCGTGTCGGGCAGCCACAGCTCGCGGGTGTCCAGCGACGTCATTTCCGTGTCGGCCGACCCGACGGACGGATTGTGCCGGTACGGCGTGGCGCTCTGGTAACTCGGGCTGAGCGTCGCGGGCCGATGTACGTCGCGGTCGTGATGGTGACGATTGTGATGGTTGTGACAACGATCGTGTCCGTCCAGCGAGGAGCCATCGTCTACGCCGTCGGCCAACGGTAAGCGCGTGGTCGGCGCACTGTCGCCGTCCTCTGCCCAGTCGTCGTCGTCGTCGTCGTTGTCGGCACCGCCACCTCCTGCTCCAGGCCGTTGGTCCACGGACGTCGCGGTCGCCGCCACCATCGGGCCGGTCGTGTCCGCCACGGTCGTCCGGTCCCGTCCGGACGGCTGCGGTCGACATTCGCTCACCGACACCGTCAACGCTCCGGTAAGCTCGTCCCCGGTGGCCGACCGGACATCTGTCTCGTCCGAACGGGTTCTCCGGTAGTTCCGGCGCAACATCCGTCGCCAGCTTCTCCTCGCGGTATCTGCGCCGAAAAAAAACAAAATCGTCGAACCTCGTTTTATAGCGCTTAGTAAGGCCGGTATGGGTGGTAACCGGTCGATGTGGCGTGGCGTGTCGGTCGATTTTTTCCCGACATCTTCTCAATCTATGTTTGGAACGTGAAATTTTCGTGAAACTTAGATAGAGACTTAGTAAGGGACATTATTTTATGGCGGGAGATAGTCCCGTCATATGTTCCCGTTAAGGATTTTCGTATTGTAATTGTATTGTAAACAATAAACGATGGCCATCCACTGTACCGTTCTCAAACTTTCCGGACGGTGAGTATATTGGCGATTTAACTTTAAAAAAAAAATTGGGAGAAGTATACGATTTCGCATTTGGGTCGGTACGGACGTTTTCCCAACGTATTTCGTTCGTTTTGTTCTCGGAACGCGCGTATTCGGATTTTCGAAATGTTCTTTTTTTTCCGGAAATTATTTTTAGTCGACGACGAATGGCGTTTCGATTCGCCGATACTTGATGCATCCGGGCGGCAATTTTAAACTTTTTAAAGGAAAAAATTGATAACTATCGAGGGTCTGAGGAAAAACGGTAATAATTATTAGTTTTTTGGGTACCGCGTTCCCGAGGCTTTTAATCGAATCGAGAAATACGTTTCTCGGCAAAACTTTTAACTATATTCGGGAATCGTTAAAAAGTCGACCGATTACAGGAAAATGTAACGAACCGTCGTTCCCGACAGTCGAAATAAACGTTTCGAGCCTTTTTAACGACTGTTGCAATTTTTTTGTTTATCGTATAGGGGACGTTCCGCCGTCGTCCACGTCGGAATATTACTAATTTACGTATCGTTTTTACACGACCCTATATACGCGACTATTGTACGTCTTCCGAAGAAGCGATTCGCGTTAAAAACCGTCCGCTCCCTTCGCCGGGAAATTCGTCGCGTATTTTTATTAAACTTGTTCGTCTTACGCAACGTCGAAACGTACGCGTTCTCGTAACTATCGCGAGTTATCTATAATCCGCGATCGAACGTCGGACCGCCGGTATCGTGTGGGCGGTCGATTTAAAAACCGCGCGAAACTAAATCGACCGGTAAATGTCCGTTCGTTGTACGATCTCGGTAAACTCACCGCGGACCGGACGGACGGTTTTCGTACCGTATTTGACGACGAACAAAAAACTGCCCGATATTCTTTCGGGAATTTGTCGTCACGGCGACAAATCGACCGTATCTGTAAATGAAGGTAAACACAACTGTTGCCCGTGCATACGTCGTGATCGGGACGAATACGGATAAATACGCGACATTAAAACGGATTATACGCTTCCGTTCCGGAGGTCAGCCGTCCAAAAACATCGGCTCGTTTTTGTTTTTCCGAAGCCGGTTCGGCGTAACCGCGCCGGAAAGCTGAACGTTATCTAATTCGATAACTATACTCTATACGTATTTATTATTATACGCGTTCTGGCGGTGAAATTTCCTTTCCAGTTTTATATATACCGTCGACGAGGGACTTTGGAAATTATTATTTTTTGGGCCGGTACCGAAGCGCGAAAAAAACCGTTAGGTTCGCGCGTAAAACGTTGATAAACGACTATCATAACGCGCGTATAATTTCGTTTTCTACGGCGCGCGTAAAAACAAATTCGTATCCGTCACTCGAGCTAACATCGTACGCTTACTCGCGCGTATTATTTTTGTTATTTTACGTAACGCTATCTCGACTCTGAAAAAAATTTACCGTCGGATCGTACCTGACGTCGTATATTACACACGCACGCGCGTATTATTATTATTATTATTATGTTTCCTAACGTCTGTTCAAATTTTTCAAGGTTTCCCATTCGGACCGGTTTTCACATACGGAATATCGTATTCGAACGCGGAACGGTCGGTCACACCGTTACGTTATTTTGTTTTCAACGTTTCTGTGTAGCACGGCGGACGGAACATTCGAATTCCGTACCGTAACCGATACGGAAATTTACTCTACCGTTTCCAGAAAGCGAAATGGCGAATGAACAAAACCTTAGGTTTGGGTCGGCGGGTACGCGTTCCGCGCGTTGAGAAAATTCCACGAGAAATCCGCGTGGCGTATGTTTAGTTCGTGTCCGGCGATCCGATTCGATCGTCTGTTTTTTCACGATAACCGTGTTCGCCAAGACACGAAATAGTCTACAGAGACGCGTGTACTCGGTGAACTTGTCGAGGGCCGTCCGTTGTTCGAGTTACGACCGCGGTGTTCGGACATCATTTTTGAGCGAACGAAGATTCGACGAGTGGTTCGGGAACCATCGAATCGCCAACGGATCGATGTGTGAAGGGGAAGGATGATAACAATTGACCGTCGCGTTAGATAATCCGACTCGCGGAAATTTTTAAAAAGAAACCCGATCGAGTAACACATACAAATATGATAAACGCTACATCGTCGCGCTTGTTATTGTTCAAACTCGAACGACACGATATTCGTCATATACGTATATATTAGGTTATCCCGCGGAAGTTTTTCAATTTGTTTATGTGCCCCGATATCGCCGTCCGTCATCCATCCGTCGATCGGCTAAAAAACTTCTAATTTTTTTTTACGAAACGTATAAATACGTTCGCGTACCGAAATCTCGGATTAATAACGATTACGCGACGACGCCCGGCACATTCAGCAACGAAATTCCAAGTTTCCGCCCGTAATTTATACGGTACATATCGTCGCGTGTTTATACGTAACACGCGGTTTCTTTGACCACGCGATTACTAAAGAAGCAAATACGCGCGCGATGTACGCGTTCGGGCGTGAACCGTTTCGCAATTGTCACGGATTTCGATCGATGGGTTTTGTTTTAACCTAACCTAAACGTCTCGTTCAATAATAGAAACACGCGCGTATTACGTTCGAAAAAATTCGAGTCGTTTACGATTTTTATTTACGCTTAAGTAACGGTTAATTAAGAACAAATACCACCCGGCCTTTAAAAGGCGCGTGATAAATTTACGTTTTCGGTCGTATATAAAACCCACGATTTTTATCAATTCCGAATAATACCGAGGACGAAGATCGTTTAATAATAATTATTAATATTATTTAAAATTTAGACGAGCGAAACGAAAGCGGGGACGAATATTTACGTTATTTCGTCCTTTTCTTTAGACGCGAAACAATCGTTCGGCGTATAACCGTTCGAATTGTTTCGTTTCAACGTTCCGCGTGGAATATAAAACGAAAAACATTACGGGATTTAAAAATGGAGAAAACGAATACGTTTCCACGGCCAACAAGAATCCGACGTAATCGGAATGTTGGTGGTAATGTATTATACGGTCCGTACGAATCGGCGGCGCCGTTTTGTCGTTCACCTTTCGGCTAAAGTAACGTTCGAGTAGTAAAAAAATTTCGTCGTTTTTG
>JAIPRN010001227.1:0-51103 GCA_025469175.1 Geopemphigus sp. TES_GeoC_2020 | reverse complement strand
ATTATAATTAATTTAATTATATTTTAAGTCAATTAATTTTTATTATATTAAAATATATTTGAAACAAATATAAGTAAATATTATGGATCTCAGGTTTTATTTCTTCTTTGCCAAAAATAATACATTTTAATATTTATATTAAGAATCAGCCTTAATTTAAATAGGAAAACACAAAATATCTACAAGAGATCGAACATCAAATTTCCGATTATACTGATCATCCGGAACAATAATTTTGTCTTTAACAAATGTTACCATTACTTGCCTAAAAGTATAAAAAAAAAAATCAACATCTCTTTATAAACAATATTTAAAAAAATCAAATATAAATAATATACAATACTTTTTATATATCAATAATAGAATGTAATGTAATACAAAAAATAAGAAAATATACTTTTTCTTAACAATTGAAACAATTATTCATTCATAAATCAGTATTTTTTTTTATTAACACATAGTGTATTATACAAATTAAATTATGTAATTTACCTGTTTTCAATAATATCTTTGAATGCATTATTTTCCTCATATAAATCTCTATAGTTGTCATTTGAAACAACTACTCCATTACATTGATGGGCATAATTAAGTATAATTCTAATAAACAAAATAAATATAATAATGATAAAAAACTAAATTGGATAAAAAATTATTAGTATTTTTCCTATTTACTATTGTAAATATACATACAAAATGATTGTTAATTAAATTATGTACAGTAAATAAAAATACCTGAACAAAATTTAATTAGTAAATAAGTTTAAGATTACCGGTCATCATAGCATGTCATACGTTGATTTTGTACTTTTCTACTAGGAGTAAAACAAATATTCCCATTTTTAAGTAATTTATTTATAAGAATATTGTTTTCAGATCCAGGAGGCCCCTGTCGATGTTGTGGAATAAAAGCTATTATTTCTTTATGTCCTCGATGTTTAAAATAATTTATACATAAAACAATGCCTTTTGCTGAAAATATACCATGGCCGTGTCTAAAAAAAAATTGTAATACTTAATAGGAATAGGGAACAAAATCAACCATTATTTTGAAATAAAACATGTAACTAAATATCAATAACATTTTTGCTTAGATCGTTAAAAAAACAAAATAATTTTTCGGTCTTAATGTTATCTTCCTCTTTAAGTTTATATTTATTTTTGGAGTGGCATAATCTAGAATTTAGAAAATAAAACTTACGCGTGTCCAATATTTAGACCATCAATGATAATTGGTCTTAATTTTCCTTTAGAGTTTGAAGTTGCATTTTTTGTTGCTTTATGTTGTTGAGAAAATGTAGGAGCTTCACATTTAAGATTTTGTGAATTAGAAATAGTTTGTTTATCAATAATAAATGCACCAGAACTAAAAGATGAGAATTGTACATTTTTGTCCTTTAACATGTTTTTACGGTAGTGTAAAGGACTATTATATGACTTTTGTATTGTGCGTGTTGCACTATCAGAAATTTTTAAACATTCTCCTATTGATTTAAAATGAGTTGGTTCTTTTTCGGATTGTTGACATGAGCTCTCTTCTTCACTATCTGATATAGTAACAACTTCAATTGGTTGATTTTGAACATGAGTAACATTACTGGTAAATTGAGAACTATTATCATATAACACCGTTTCATTTGATGTTCTAAATTTATTTTCTTTAATAATTTCATCAGTAATATCTATAATATCATCAAATTCAATATTTGTAACTGTTACACTAGATGACATGGGAACATTTTTATTTTCATTCTTACAAATAGTGGTATCAGTAATATCTATGATGTCATCATATTCAATGTTTTTAACTGTTACAGTAGAAGATATGGGAACATTTTTGTTTTCATCCTTACAAATAGATGTATCAGTAATATTTATAACATCATCATATTCAATGTTTTTAACTCTTAAGGTAGATGATACTGGAAAATTTTGATACTCATTTTTACCAATAATAGTATCAGTAATATCTATAATGTCATCGCATTTAATGTTTGGACCTTTTATTTTAGAAGGTACTGTATAGAAATTCATACTTCCATTGCCATCAATAGTTCTATTAGTAATATTTACAATATTATCACTTGTAATGTTAGATGTTACTTTAGAAGCTGTGCCAACACTTTCAAGTTTATTATTTTTAATTACTTTATTAACAGAATTCTTTTTTTTGTTTCGTTTCTTTTTGCTACGAATTTGTGTTTTAGATACATTTTGTTTTATTAATTCATTAAAATGAGCACTAAGATGCTTATTTCTTTTAGAACGGGTTATTGGACCTGTAGAGTTTGTAACCACTGATACTACACCTTTAACTTTCTTTCTCAATACTCTTCCCATAATGTATCTGAAAAATACTTTTAATGAAATTTCATTAAATTAATAATTAAGTTTATCAAAATGTTTTTTTATATTAGACACATTTGAGGTGAAAATAAATATATGTAAATGTACATTTCTTGAATTAATTTATATAAATAATTATAGAAATTACAATGAGTTACTAAATATCAGTGTATATTACTATAAGAATTTTAAAACTATGAATTGTTATAATTATTCAAAAATGAAATAAATACTAAAGATAACTTAACTTCAATTTCGATATTATTATACAATAATTAATATATTCAGTAGTAATAGAGTAATTATAATTGAACAAATTATTATTAAAATATTTACTTTGACTGGTTTTTAGTTTAAACTTAATTAGTACAGACATTTTTTATAACCAAAACATAAAAATTAAATAAAAACAAGAATATAGAAATCTGCAAACAATCAATTTTGACAAACATTTTTGACATTATATTTATCTAACCAGTTAATTTTTATAAAAAATATCTAGCTAGTCTCTAGAAATTTAAATGAAACTTATACCATTTAATATATATTTAAATTCAATCAATATACTTACCTTAATTTTTCTCGCATATGGAAATATTTACTTCAAAAGAAAAGCTAATTATATAAGTTACATAAGGTTAATTAAATTTGTTTTATTATAGTTAAATATTTAAAATATTACAATAACTGTAAATAGCTCTATATAAATGTAATAAGAGAATTTTAGTGAAGAGATTTTATATCTACTATTTTTCTCTTATTTAACTAAAAAAATTATATATTTTTATTATAACAATTTGGTTACACAGTATATATATTTATGTAATTATACATTATAAAATTAATATTAGTTTCAGTTGGTAATAGGGGGGTAAGGGAATTTGTTTTTCATAGCTTTTAACTGAAAATTTTAGAACTTTAGAATTGTAATGCTGATCAATATTATTTCTCTCTGACTCAAAATAATATTATAAAACCTAGTGATGATGGTATATTTTGTAAAACATTTACTTTTACACTAACACACTTTAAACAATTAGAGAATATACACATAAAATATAGCTACTTAGTATTGTTAAGGTAGATAAATTTATAAATAAAATAAAATATAAAATAAATTTATAAATTTAATAAATAAAAATTGAAACAATTATTTAAAACCAATATTTTTTGATTTCGATTATTCCTAAAATCTAATAACTATTTTCACAGTAGTTATTATTGTTTAAAAAGCCTTTAATTTTCGCGGAATAACTCATATTTAACAAGATCTTTTAAAATATATCTATCCCTAAATATATATATTATTTAGAAAATAGGTACATAGGTAAAGATAGCTGTATCATAAGAAAAAAATGTAGATATAAAATGTTTTTATAAAATAATATATAAAAAAATTAAACCACATATGCTTATTGATCAAGTATTAGCTTTTCTAGTAGTTCTAAAAAGAACTTATGATGGTCCTTAAAAGAACCCTTTAAATATTAATGTTAGTATAACAGTAGCATTAAAAATTAGTAATAATGCTTAGAACAGTTTAAAAGTATACAAAAACATAAGAAAATATATCATACACAAGAGAATTAAAGTTTAAAATGGAATATATTTATGTATTTGTTATACCTAATTGGTATAATTATTTATTAAACTAATAACTTTAAATTTTAGGAAATTTCTTTAAAATATATATTATATTACATATTTATTTGAAACTTTAATAATTTGATAAAAAAAATAGACATGACAAAACATTTGTTCATTCTTGGATTAATATAATAAAAACATTAATATTAAAACGGTATATTTTGAAAGTTAGTTGAGAATGTTATTGAAAAATAATACGTAATATATTATATACATAATATAATTTATAATAGGCTACCCAATGAATGAAATTATACATTTAAAATAAACATGGATTTCAGTTATATTATTAGTCATAGGTAGATGTATGTGGTTGTAGTTATAAACAAAATATAAGTGATGTGTAAATAGAGGTAACATCCACAAACTTAAATTGCAGGAAACCAGCTTATAGTTAATGGATTCTCAGCAAGTCATATTTTATATAACCTACTGAGTAGTTGGAAATTGATACAGATATTATAAATTGACCATGGTCCTTCCAAGATGCCCCAATATATACACATGCTCCCTCGGAATATCAAAAAAAGGATAATTTGAAAACACTATTCTTAGATATAAGAGCAATAACAGTAAATAAAATAAAATACGATGATGAAATACTGCGTTATTTTCTAATAAGTAAAATATATTAAAAAGCTGTACTATTATAGATGATTTTTAATGAGTAGTAAGTAGTTACATCAAAATCTTGTTCCTTTTGTACAGAAAGGGTGGATAGTAATGTTAAATAAAGTAGGTAGAATGTTTAAATATTTAAGTAACGTTATATAACCTCAAATGTATACATTAACCGATCAATTATAATACATACCAAAAATTCACGTGAAGTACTCGAATTGGTGAAGAAGATATAACTACGAATTAATGAAATACGGGGATATCCTTCACGAAAAACATGAAAAACACAACAAAATATGTCTAAAAGTATACGAAAACAAAATATAATTTAATCAATCTTAAATATAAAATTGAATAGTAAATTCCAGAAATGATTATTTTTGATGACGGAACACCAGTCAACGGTGAACATTAAACATATTAGATAATTAAACACACGGAAAATAATTAATTTTCTAGTCAGTTTCTATCACATTAAAATTTATTGTTAAATAACAATTGTTATCAAAAATAGTATTTAATTTTATCGTGGATGAAATGATAGGATAATTGAGAAAATACCACCACAGAGTAGATTAATACCACGGTTATTATTCTATTTTCAATCACGGTTCTGGTCGGTGCTGATTGTTTTTGTCACAGTAATATATAATTATTTAAAGTTCTTAATGTTTAGAAAATGTATGCCTTATAAATTAAATTTTGGATTAAAAGAATTTATTTAAATGTTTTGATAACACGAAATTTTTGTTTACTTATTTATATATATATCACTATCTGTTTTAGTTGTGTACAATAAACATATATGCAGTTATATAAGTGACAAATGAAATTAATAACAAAAACATAAATTGAAATACAGTTGCCTCCTGTAAATTTCAATAATTGTTTTAATACAATATTGTACATTTATAATTAGGTATAGAGCGGATTATTATTAAATAAAATCGATTATATTTAAAAATATTATAAATAAGAGGTGTCTATAGATTGAAAAAAAATGCTTTATAATGATCATTAAATACCGTATTATGACTGTTAATCGTTTTGTCAAATGAAGGTTGAGGACCAAGGTGGTCGACCCCAAATAGCTGAGTAAATAAGGCGAGGAAGATTGTTAATTGTTTTAGACTTTCAACTCGCAGAGTGCAAATTAGCATAATGCATTAAACTTCTCTTTAAAATGAAATGGAAATTAGAAAAATTATAGCGTATATTTTTGTACTTCCCTACTTTATTATTTTATATTGTACATTAGAGTATTATGTTAGTAATGTAAAATGTAAAATTATGATATAGTCAAGTTTAAAAATTAAGTGTTTTGGTATTTATATATATGTATAATATATTTATATGATTTATTATAATAGTTTCATACATATTTAATGGATGATTTAAAAAAATAGTGGCCAAGGACATAATGGGCTTTATTAAATTTTTCCATACTTAAGAAATTATTTATACAAAATAATTAATATATTTTAAATGTGACAATATTTCCATTGTTTTCTAAAGTAATATTGTGCTTTGGTTTAAGCAGTCGCTCTCTAGAACTGAAAAGGAATTCTACATGATTACTAGAAGGTATTGTAGTGTTATTTAATGTAAATTTATTAGAATGTGGGATAAAAACAATTATTTATAAATATTGTTATTTTTGGTATCATGTAACATGAATGACCTATCTTTTGTATATTTATGAAGATTTTAAAAAATATTTTCACTGAATTATTAAACTTAATACCAATAAATAATAAATTATGTAAAATATAACTAATTAATTATGACTTATTAGATAGTACCAAGCCTTGTTATTAACGAATAATATAATAATAATATCATATTAAATTCCATAAACATTTCAATTCTAAGTTTGATGATACAATTAATTCATAAACGAATAAAAAATTAAGAGTTTTTATTATTCTTTAAGGGTTATACAGTTTTCTTCTTCTACAGGCCTTCTAAGGAAATATTATTTATAGTTTATAATTTTAAAAATAAATAGGGTAGAATCAGAATTTTAGCCATAATAAAATAATAGAATTTTAAATTCACATTCTAAAAATAATAATAGACATTTAGGCGCAGGTGCATATAATCCGGGGCACATTTCGTATTTAGACCGTTTCTGTCAAGCGCTACAGTTGTGTCGACTGTAGTGACGATAGTGGGGGCTTGTCTGGAATTATCGTGTGACGTTTTTGGGCGTGGAGGAGAAACGATGGTCAACGATGATCGGAACAATGGCGTGGTTGTTGTCATCGGTGCGGTTCAATGGTCGAGACGCCCCACCTCCCCCGGTGTACATGTGATAGCGACTGTGGTTTCCGTACTACCTACCGGCGCCTCACAGACCGACCACGCACCGCGTATCGTTTTCGTATCATCAGCAGCAACAGCAGCCGCCTGCCTGCTCTGACAAGGTCGCCTTGCCGTTATCAGCAGCTGCTGTCTCGAACAGTGTGCCGCCGCTGCCACAGATATCGCTACTACCGCGCCGTCGTGTTGGTGACCGGTCGACGACGGACGAGCTTATGAACTGCCGCGGTGGTGGGCGCATGTGTGCAAGAGAGAGACGGTCTTTGGTGGGGTGGGTCGAGCCGTGGGTCCTGGTCCGATAGGAGGAGCGAGACGGGTCGAACGGTAGCGCGTGTGTGTCCGACAAAGAACGAACAACAACGAGAACTATCAATCCCGCCCGTCCTTGTCTAATGTAATTCAATGGTGGACAAAAACCTCCCGACGGAGGCCGCATAATTTGTAAATATATCAAAACATGAAAAATTAAAAAAAAGTATTAAAAAAATTATAATAATATCGCTTTTACGCGTGCTATACTCGTATATGTGTATATTTATATATATATATATATATGTGTGTATAAATATTTCGTGGTGTATAAATTTGTAAAGTTTGTTCGTTCGTTTCGTGTGTTGTTGCGCGTGTATGTGTGTGCGTGCGGTGTGTGCCGGCTGTGCGCTCCAAAGGTATTGTGTGTAATAATAATATTAATATTTAGCTAAAATTCAAACGGTTAATGAAAACAATATTACAATTACATAATACCGTCAGTTGATCGATTCATTAAGTGGTGTAAATAATAGATTAGTATCCTTCGACAATTTTACTGAACGGTTTTCCATCTATTCCATTGGTTCTTCGTTCATCATCCACCAGCTATTGTTACAAGTGAGTCTGTCAAACATTGACGTACTTATATTGAGGCAGGTATTATATACTTCTAAATCTTCTTGTTTGTGTATCGATATTATTGTTCCATATTTATTTATTATATACCTATGTATTATATCCACCGTTCTTTATACGTATGTGACAAATTTTATGCTCATAAATTTTCTTATTCAATTTTTGTTTTAATTACTCGATATTATAATATCACTTATGTAACCATGATCTATATGTTCTATTAGAATTTGGTACCATTTAACTATCCAACCTTTTATTGATAATATTTATAATTCATTAATAATACTTAATTCCAATTATATTTTTGAAGTTAGTATTTTCCTTAAACAATTTATGAAATTGATAGGAAATTTTTGGGTATACCATCTAGGCTTGTAAGTTTTCATTTTAAATTGGTATAACTACAACATTTTTGTTTATTTAATATATCTTAACCTATAATAACTAGTAACTAAATATGTCTATCGAAATTATTTACATTATTTCTTTTATTTTCATTTTATTATACCATATAATTATGTCTATACATTTAATATTTAAAAAAAGTATTCGTAAGGTATAATTTTTTATTCATTTGAAAATAGAATTATCCTAAATTATTTTTGTAAAATGTATTTGATAATATTTAATAGCTTTCAAATTAAATTAGATATATCCTAGTCTTTATGACCTGCTATATTTTTGAAATTACTAATTATATATGTAATTTAATTATAAGATATTAGTAATTAAAAATAAAAATGAAGGTATTTGATAATATACTTTATATAGAATTTTGACTTAAGAAAGTAAAAAATTGTTTTCTATATTACATTAATATATTATATAGATGTTTCATAATTAAAATAATTATAATTGTAATTTTGATGGACATTCATAAACAACATTTTATAATGATTTAAATTTAATCATGTAAATGTTATATATAAAATTTTATATTTCGAATATAAAGCGAATATATAAGCAAAGAATATATTGGTTATAAAATAATGTATTTTTTGAGAATAAATATATTTTGTCTGATCAATTTCGTATAGTAATTTTAAAAATATATTACGAATTATTTATAAAATTCAATGATTCAAAATAATACAATTTTAAAATCTGTCTAAGTAGTTAATTTGAGCCAATATCCACAATACTTTTGTATTGCTACTTTTTTGATTGAACCCATAGTTGTATTTTATGCTAATGTAAGATTATAATTATAATCTTAGATTATCATTATTATTTATGAATATATTCAAACATTATTAATAGTATAAATAATGTAAATGTTGATAAAATAAGTATGTAGAATACAATATGAATATATGAAAAAATTGTAATCTAAGTGCAATATAATCAATAATATATATTACATTATATTGTATCATAATATGAAAATTGAAGTAAAATATAATATAATTTATGAAAACAATAAAATGAATAGATAAAAATAGATTATAAATTTAAGTTTAGAGATATTCATTTAATTTTATTTGAATTGTATACCTATTATATTACATATCCATCCTATTAAGTCCTTTAGATATTACAGATATTTTGCATGTAATTAATGCTGTAGATTATTATTATTTTTGAATATTATTAGAATTTACACTGTATACATAATCAATTTTGTTGGAGACAGTATATATACCAAATTCATTATCATTGTTATTTGTACCTTTTCAATATTTAAAAATTTAAATTCAGTTTGAATAATTTTTTTAATATTCTAATATATACTTATAGTTTTAACGTACCTAGTTTTTAAAATTTTAAGTAGTTAGATTATTTTTACTAGGATAATTTATAACAAATGTAGACTAGATAAATTATTTTCAATCAAATTCATTTCAAAAATATAAATTATGTTTTACGAAATATTACAAAATATATTTGTATACCCTTTTTGTCAATTTTTTATGATTATAATTTGATCTCATTTTTAAGTAGAAAATATTTATGAAATCTAAATCAAATACCTAATTGGGTTAATAAAGATTCATTTTATATATATCATAACATTGTCAAAATTTTTAAAATTCAATTTATATATTATGTATCTATTTATCTATAGATATTGATTTTTTGTGTCATATATAGTTCCATTAACACTGAAAGGTTTAAAAGGGTATTTATTATTTTGTGTTTTATATTATTAATTTTTATGTAACCTTTATTATTTATTTTGTGCTTAAGTTATTCATAATTTTTTATTAAAATTTGAGGTATCTATAGAAAATTATCATACTTTTTATGTGTTGAATACTAATTTATTATTGGTATTTCATACACATTTTTCTTTAATATATGTTTATAGTTTATATATTTAATAACTTCCATTAATTTAATTTTTGATGATCTCAATTTTAAGTGGCTTCTCATAATTTTACATGGCATTAAAATTTTTATATTCATCATTAATTATATAGTTGAAAAACATATTTAAATATGGTATATAATATATATACTCTATTCATGTTGTCAAATAGTATAAATGTGTTCTAATAATAGGTTATATTTGTAGGTGTATTGTAAACATATAAGAATCTATAATTCTTGCTTGGTAATAAAATAAACAAACCAACTAAGTTCTAGTAGACATTGCAACTGTAATATTTGATTTCCTTGATTATAGAATAGTTGTTTACTGAAATAATGTGTGTGTGTGTGTGTGTGTATATGTATAGAAAACTTATTCATTAATTGTATGTTAAATTTTGAATTTCAGATTTTTTACAATTTCAAATGAAGTGGTTAGGCGCAGGGAATGTACCTGTTTCCAGCACAAATAATACAGTGTTGAATAACAGTGGGAACCATTTACAAGTAATTTTATGAAAATATATAACATAAATTATAATTATTTGTTTTACAAATTTCTATAAAATAAATAATTTCATTAAACGTTATATATATTTTAAAATTTTTGTCTAATATGCTTATTAAATTAAAAAGAATATACAATATTGTACTTAATGCATAAATGTTAAAATTATTGTCACTGTTAAACTGTTTAATATTATATTATTATAGGAGCATCAACAACAATTAAGTGAAAATGAACCAAGTGGTGACAATGTATTACGACAGACGGTACAAGAGGAACCAATTGTCAATTATGTATTTGATTGTGCATCAGGTGAATCACAAGAATTTGGATTGCAATCTGCTCCATTAGCATCTAAACTCCCACAGCCTAGGTGGCCAGCAACTTCTGAAGATTGTTTTTTAGAGCAGGTGGGTTATTTTATAGTTGTTTTCTTTATAATATAACAACTATAATGGATAAAGGAGGTTAAGAGGTTTGATTGGCTGTTATTTATGTTTAAGATGCAGGAGAAATGGAAATATTTCTCTGCGAAAATGTCTCAACCTCCACCTCAGATATCTGAAGTACCAAATGTACAATATCAATTACAACCAATATTAGTTAAAGTGAGAATTTAATTGAAAATGTTTGTATTATGTATACGCATATACATAAACAAAGAGATTTTCTGTTTTTTAAAGCATATCTGCACGTAGATAGGTGAATATTTTTTGATGTGTACACATTGTATCATTAATTTTATTAAAGTTTAAAAATTATTTTGTTATTATTATATTTTTATTAAAATATTAATACATAAAATTAATTTTTGATATAGTTTAACATTTAGTAAAATTCTAATAAGTCCAAATATAAATTACAGTTTGATTAAGATTTTAAATTTATAGATTTTATTTTTATTTAAATAATAGTAAATAATAGTGATGATAATTAATATATTTTAAATAAAGATGGTTGTATTTCAAAGAGAAAAAATATTTAAAAACAAGTTAACACATTTTTCAACAAATTATTTGATAAATATTTTTAGACTTAAAAAATATAATCAGGATATATAAATTTTGTCCTATAGTGGTTTATTAAATACATTTTTTTTAAATAATATAAGAGTAATAAAATAGATCGCATAAATAAATATTATTTTTGTATTGGTTTAGTTGAAGCATATAATTATATTTGATAATTTAATTATTTGTATTAAGTACTTCATATTTTTGTGTGTAGTTAAAATTGCATTTAGCATTTAATAAGTAATTTTTGTTTTGTAATAATTGTGGAAAAACTATAAATGTTTTATTTTAGTGTGGTAGAAATAGATTTGTATATATATAGTATTATAATACGAAATACCAAATAGATACATATTCAATAAGCAGACATGAAGTATAAAATTTTAATATAAAAACACCAAATTGAGGTTTAATTGTCAAACATGTTGGTTTTTTGGGGTAGGCAATGTAGACATAATATAGACAATATAGAAATAATACAATATTTAATCTATGTAAGTATTTTGCTAATTTTCTTTCACTTTCTAAATTTTAATTATGTGCACAAATTTTAGTCATAATAGTATTAAAAATAAACTTCAATATTTTCGTTCTAGTAGAATTGGCATGTATATATACAAGTTGATGCATGGATAAATTATTCAGGATATATTTTTGTTTGTTTTATAATGGTTTTTTTAGTATTTATACAATAGTTAATTTTGAAATTTATACTTATTTAAATTTTTAAAATTTTAGTCTGGAGAAGGTGGTGGAGAACAATATGTTTATGGAGCTCCTCCAGGATTACATCCTTATCAGCAACACATGGCAGATCTAGCTAGTACATCAATGGCACACAATTCAGCACATGCAATTATGTCAACCCAACAGCAACACACTATGGATCTACATATGCGAAATGGAGAAGTGAGTATTTTTGACTTTCTATTTTGTATTTAAAATGCCTTATAAATATTTAAAGATATTATTTTACAAGTAATGGTATATATTATTTTTGATTACTTTTCTAAATATTGAGTTTTGTGTCAATTCTATAAGTTTTGATAGTATCTGTGGTTTAATCTTTAGTTAAACTATTATTTTGTTTAATTGTTTGAAATTTAGGACACTTGAGTTAATTACTAATGTATTAAGGAACAACAATAATTATATTTTATGGATTGACCACATAACCACATCAAAAATTTATATTATGTCGATGTATTTTACAATAATCAAAACTATTGGGTCCCTTCTATTGGTTTAGATATGTTTGTTCAATATGAAGCTTACATATTGTTTATTTTATATTTCTAAACATACAGTATTTTTTATAGTGTCACAATTTGTTGTTTAATCATATTTCTTAATGTGTTTGAAGAATATAGCGTATTACTACCATAATTTTACTGATTATGATGCAATATAAATAAATAAATTAAAAAGCAATTGTGTTTTGTGCTTAATAAACATAAATTAAAATCATTTTTATTGTTGATATTAATGTTTTAAGTATTTAAACAATATATTTTGCTAATGATATATATTTAAAATATCACACAATCAATCAGATATCTTGTAATTTTGATATAGTTCTTAATATTTATTAAAACTATAAATCTTGTATAAAAGGAAGATATTTTTTAAAATAAATAATTGGCTGGATATGCTTTTTTATTCCTACCTAATAAATGCGCCACTAATTTTTTTATCATGAATAAGGAATAGGTTACATAATTTATTGGTATCATTTGACTAGATTAATCAGTTTTGTATGTATTATTTTTGATTTATATTATTTATATCACAGGTACTGGTAAGCAATATTAAAAAGAATAATTATTGGGTTCATTTGTACTATATAAGTATAAGTTAATTATACATAATATTTATAATCAGACGCGAATATTAAGTCTCAGTAATGTATTTGAAGAGTAACTATTTCGTGAATGGCGTCATCGCGTTATTATTTACGGTTACCATAGTTACGAAACAAGGCGTAATTTTGTTTCTGAAATTTTAAAACGTTTAATTTATTGTGTAGGTTAACTATAATATAAAATAGTCTCAGGAAATTAATTTCGTGGAATTACGCGAAAACGTGTTCACGTCTTCGTATCTAAGTGGTAGTCCCGAAGTTTTATAGTTAAAATTGTTCGACATTAGCGTTATGAACAAATAGTCTATTGGTTGATGTTGGTGTATTCGCAAATGTTCAACATAACGTTGGTGCATTCGCGATGGTTTCGATTTTCCATACTCGACGCAAACTTATATACCGGTAGATTGTCAATCGTCAACATTGGGTCTGTTTCCCCCTCTGCGCCGGTCTTGTGTGTCGTCAGCCGTCCTACCTGTTGTACCGGTCCAAACGTGCTTGCGTTTACTGCTGCCGCTATTATTTGAATTTGATGTAAATTTTGTTAGCCGGTATAAATGGCGACGAGTCGAAAGAAAATATATAAAAAGGCGATTGTCATATTTCACGAATGTACATATTGTTTAGGTGAAGAGGGATGTGTGTGTGTGTTGGGTGATTGACGACACGCGCGCGCGAGAGGAATTAAAGACGTCGCGCGCGGGTGTTTGGAGGAATAAATATTCAGTGGTGCCGGTATGCGAAGCGCTAGTGTTTCCGCGCCGGGTCGTCGGAGGGTGGCAGGGTACCGGCAGTTGCCGCAGCCGTAGTCGCAGCCCGTAGCCACCGTGCCAGTGTGTGTCCGTGTTCGCGTGCGAAATGTTGTCGTGCCGACTTGTTCGTTAATCGTGTGTGAATACACCGCAGTATTATTGTTAATGCGAATTAGTCATTTACTGTGTCGTCAATTTTCCGGATGACACGTTTTTCTCGTCCTCGATCTAAATCGTATTTGTATTATATAAGTAGTGTATACAAATTATTCATCTCGTGCGTTCGCGTTAAGTGAACGAGTGCTGCACGTTTGTTTTTCGTATCGAGTAAAATTACGACAATAACGCAAAAAAAAAATTGAACCTTCTACAACACGCCCGGTAGTACCACGAACAATTCATAAACGGCACATCGTCTGATCGGAAAATTTAAACCGTAAACGATGAAAGACATGGGCACGGATATGGTGAGCGAAGGAACATAATAATATAAGGCGCGTTATTGTTACGTAGAAAACGTGTATTTCGCGTCTGGCGGCCGTGTCCAGTTGTCTGGTGGTTGGTGTGCTGGTTGTCTTCGCTTTTGTTCTCAAGCGCGCGCTCGTTTGCTTCACACTGCACCGCGACCCGTCGCCGCGCACGCGTGTGTGAGAGAAAGACAGATTTTCAAGGTTAGAATACGGCGTTGCGGCGAAATTCGCACTCGCGTTGTCCGTCATTACCGCAAGGTTTTTGGTCCAGAAAACGCGCGCGTCCACTACTACGAATATTAATTCTTCGTTCGTCGTTTTGGAGACGACGATTAACGGACCATAGTCCGTTCTCCGGCGTTCGTATCACATGGTCTTGTATCGCGATATTATTTCGTACGCGTGTTAGTGCGTATTACGTATACGTAGGTCGTCCGTCAACGTTATTCTGTACTTATTTGTTTGAGCGAACCAATACGCGGTAATACACGAATGGATACTCGCGTACGTAGGTTTTTTTTTGAGGTTATGATTTTATCGTTTTGTTGTTGTGTGTCTATACAGATGAGCCGATATTATGTATAAACGTTGTTTGCCTGGAACAACACATTGTCCCCTCGTCGTACCCATGTGCCTTGCTGCGTCCCGGTCTTTTGTTCATCGTTAGCGCGCGCATGTGTGTATGTGTGTGTGTCTATCGCAGGTGGGTTGCTCTGGCGATTATGTTTTTTCTTCACGACACCCGAGTAGACGAGACCGTTACAGCTGATCGACACTGCTTTATCCCCCCCCGTCGAATGTTTTTCGAGTTTTCTGTTCGCACGTTTCGTAGCAGTCGGTGTCCTGCCCGAATGTTTCCGACGTGTGTGGCCCACGTTTTTTCGTCCGTGCACCGCGTCCTCGTCATAGTCGTTATTGGAAACGATTTCGAATAGTTTGGTTTTGGTTAGGATTTCCGATTATTTTGTTATCGGTATTATAAACACCTATTTATCGTTATGCGAAGACGGCGGCAATGCCAATTCGTTTTGGACCCATGTCAAAAGTACTTTTAATTTCCCTTTTAATTTAGTCTATATCTTGCGGCCAACTCGATATGTATGATGCACGTATTTATTATTGGTTTGTCCCATGGTACTTAATACTTTTAAAACTTGAAATTATAAACAACCTATTATAATACAATGGTACTCATTTTAATATCGTAATTATTACGATTAATTTTAATTAAAAATATATGTAGGTATTTAAATTGGGGTTTATATTAAAAATATACGTGTGACTCACTGTTAACCTATTCACCTATTGGATTAAATTCTATAAAACCTATAAATCACGTATTCTCCTTATTTTTGTAATCTTCAAAAGCATTGTATCTTAAATACCTAATTTCTACAAAATATGTTTTTAAATTTAAAGCATTCCATTATCATTTATCATACCTTTATGTTGATATTAAAATATGCATCTTGATAGTTTAAGAATGTGTGAAGATTATACACGCAATGTTGAAATACAGGGTTATATTTTTATGGATTACAATTTTTTTAAGTCTAAATATTTTTCATTTCCAAATTATTTTTCATAACTATATTTGTTAATTCCTATAAATATGTATAAATGCAATACTTGTATGACATAATGTTAAATTATTCATACATAATTGTAAATAAAATAGTAAGAATGTTAGTATAACCTACATAATATGCTTATCATATAGTTTAAGAAACTGATAATTCTTAAAATTATACATTTTTATAATATTGAATAAGACAGTTTTCTGGATTATTATTACATACATATATCTTTACTTATATATCTATTTGAAGTTTAGGTAGTGATATATACTTATAAAATAAAAACAAAATATATGTTTGTGTGAAAACCTTCAAATGTATTAAGTATTCATTAATTTTTACTATCGTACGTTTTTAATTATAAGTTGAAGATTTATCGTTATTTTTTATCAATTGATTATGAGATTTTATCAAATTATCGGTCTGTTGGTTAAAATTATTTAATTATGTATTTTGTAATTTTATTATTTGTTTTTACCCATTTATGATTTACACATTTCTTCAGTTAAGAATATATGCCATTAGTGGATAATAATTTTAAAAGATCAACTAAGCGGGTTGTGGTTCTGCCTACTATATTTATTATAAGGACTAGGATTTTAAGTGTGTGTAGTGTGTTTGTGAGTATACAAAATCCTTGTGGTTATTTCTACACCCCTTTTTTGTTCCCTCGTCTATAGGATTATTATTAATGGTAAAACCTCTATTGGGTGGGATGGGAATTGTAGGCCGACGAATAGTGTTAGTGTAGGGAACAAGCAACATGTGGGTGTTGGGTTTGTTAGAAACCTTACACTGGGTGGTACGTCTGATCAATAAATTGTGGTATCTGTCTATTATAGCGTTTTTGTCATCACCCCACGTGTTTTATACAAATAATATTTTCATCCTTCTGATAATTTCTCTAAGATAATTTATCAGGGTATTTATGTTACTATTATTATTAAATATAAATTGATTATTTATTACCTATCTGTCACACGCACTTAAGTTGTTATTAACTATTTTATAGTTGTGTGCTTATTCTAAATTAGAATTTTGAAACCCCGATAGTTATATTGATAATTAAATTAAAAAACCTTTTTATCATCTTAATATTACATAATAATATCGTATTGTTTTCTAAATGATTTTTACGAATTATTATTATAACCTTGTATGTTCGTTATGCAATATGACCACCCTTTATTTTCAAAAACTGTTTTTGGAAGGTTTCGTCTTATTAATAGTATATGGTTATTGTTGATATATTTTATGTATGGCTGCTATTAAGTAAAATAATTTTTTTTCAGTGTGTGTGTGTGTGTGTATATATATTTATGTATAATTTTTCTTAGTAATATAATTATACAAATTATACTTTTAACTTTTATTTCGCAGTAAATTCAAGTATTCGTAGCTCACCACTATGTCATATATTGTTATGTTTGATGAATAACTACTAAAATGTAAAACTTGTAAATATGTAAATCAGTAATAGTTTTGGTTTAGGTTTGGTTACTTAATTTTATATTTTGGGATGATCGTTATTTTGAACATAAAGTTATTATATTTAGTTGTAACTACTTTAGATTATAATTGTTAACAGTTCTAGTTTTTTTCATGAGCATTTAATGTTTTATGAGGTGATGTTTAGTAGAGTAACAATGTACAGGGAACTATGCATTTATTTCTCTGTCTTCCTATATTGGTATACAAATAATATATTTGGCATATTACGTAAAACAATTTTATTATTATTTTGTAAGTACTCGATTGTTGTTTCTTTATAAGGGAATTAATCGTTTTTATTATAATATTATTTTATTATGCTTTTGTTTTTAATATACTCATTTTATAATTTTCTAACTTGGACAGGATGTAATGTATTTACGTGTTTTACTGGTCTATTCATGCTGTACCCCCATACGTATTAACACGTGTTAAACAGATACAGTACAATCCTACTTTATATTTAAACAGCCAAAACTTTTTAAAGAGTTTGGTAATAACAACACCTATGTTTGTTATCATCGTCTTATTCACGCGTTACATGTGATACTTATGTACCTTATAATTTGTTTTATTATAATTCGTAATACATTTCTTTATTATCAAATTATTAATAATTAGGTCGATTACGTTAATCGTATCTTATTTTGTTTTGGTGTTGAGCAAACTCATTTTTAAATATGGTAATTTTTCACTTAGGTACAATGTTCTTTAATATTATATTTTTATAAATAAATGTTTTTACTTTGATATTTATTATAGTACAATTAATTTATTGTTGTACTATTAACTTGTGTTATTGTGTGTAAATATTTAGAAAAAAGTTATAGACATTGCTCCTTGTGCATTTTAAATATAATAAAGTCTGATATAATTCTAATCAAAGTGTTTACCGATCTTTTTTTTAGTAACAAATTAATTTAAATTTTAAGTTATTTTAAAGATATACTGAGTGGTAAGCATCGGTGAATTAAGTGGCTTAAGTAGTTAAGTCATTAATTATTATATATTATATTTATGTTTTTCTAATGAGATTAATTAAAATGTGGTTTCATAAGTAAATATCAAAGTATTTTATTTTATTTTTATTTTTGGAAAATAATTTTTTACTTTTATTGAATTGTTTTATATATTGTTTGAGTTCCCAATACTGAGCACAATTACCTGTAAGTATAAATAAACCATAAAATTAAGTCGTTGAATCAATGGTGGTTTGTATTTGCTGTTTATCTTTTCAAAAAAATATTCTGTTAAAATTAATCTATTAATGATTTAGATATATTATAAATTTGTGTATTAAATAAATAGGTGTTTTTATATGAGAGTTTCATTCTATTCTTATGTTTTTTAAATATGTTAAAGCTTGAATAAGTTCTTATACCTATTTGTTTTTTTGTACATTTATAATCGCCTATGATTTAAAAAAATATTAGTTACGGATTGGTTTACCAATAACACATGCGGACAACATTGATATATGAGGAGATTATAATATGTAATTCAGTAATTACTGATTATTAAATATCTTTAAACTACGAATATTTATAGTTTTTAATTTTTTGTTACTTTATAATCGTTTAATTACGATTTAAAAAAATACGAAATAGTTAGGGTTTGGCTTACCAAATGAAACATGTAGGCATTGTTAATATTAGATTATAATATGTAATTAAGTGAAAATTGATTACTGTGAATACATATTTTAAGTATATTTAGACGTAAATACTATATTTATTTGTTTTTCATACAATTATAATTGCGTCTATATATTCAAAAATATAATTAAAGTTATATTCAAAATATAAAATTAAAGTTACAAATTGGTTTACGGATTTAATAAAAGCAAATGTAATAATATATCAGTAATATAAGTAGTTCAAGATTACATAATGAAATAATACACGTATTAAATGTTATTTAGAGTATTATTATATTTTTCACACATTTTACAAATTTATTATATATTATGATATGTGGTCGGTTTGTTTTTAAATTATCTAATCTAGTTTAATTTAATTATTAATGGTGTGGTACATAAGCAATATAGACTAATAATATATGTGTGTATTGTAAGTCAGAATGTATTTCATAATTTAGTTACTCACGAAAACGTTTATATATATATATACATACACACACAAACACATACACACAATTTCAGTTTCTTACGTGTAACGTAATTGTTTATCCTGCACTTGTGTACACCCAAGACAGTGTTTTTAAAGTCAACAATTGTATTATGTACGATTCAATTAACATTTAAATTTTTAGTAAAACATGTTACAAAGGCAAAACGGAACGTAATTATTTTCATTAAAACGTCTACACGTAGATTTTCGGCAAAATAATATTATATAAAATACGATATATATATATATTACGTTCTTAAATTCGTTATTTTCGGAAGTCATAACGTAGTTATATCGAAGGGGAAGAGCCAGCCAGCCCTGCCTGTTATGACGTAATTCGAGCGAGCGATGTGACAATGAAATGCTGGCTGGTCGATCACGTGACATTCCGTCGAGACTTGGCCATGCGACCGGAACTGCCGCGAGCGTCGTGCAGAGGCCGACGACGAGGGGTCCGATTCAAAATAATATGGGGTGGTAGTCGCATGTTTTTGTGAGAGGACTCGAATAATATAGAGCCTAGTACTCCTGTCGCTTGTTTTATTTTAGAATTTCATCGCTATGAGATCTAACCAAAAACACTTCGTCGTCGCCGTGTGCCTCTAAACGGCGCAGCGTCTTCTTAGCCGTCGGTGGTTTTGCGCGGTATATTTATTGTTTTCGTTCGAATTCCCTTTCCTCACTCGTTTCATCGGTTTGGGGGCGGGCGAGCGCGTGTGTGTTACGGAATTGGCGAATAACGAAAAAATAAAAGTAAAAAAAAACTGGCTCGCACGACGCGATGTTTGTTGTTTTGTCTCGTTTCGTGTAGGTACCACCGGAGCGTGTGTGTGTGTATGTATGTATATGTATATCGGTGGTGGCGGTGAAAAACCTTGGTGCGGACGTTGTCCTCTATCATCAAGGTCATCTTGGTTCTTCCAGATCCCCTCACCGGGTCCTCCTTCACCTGTCGTCGGATCGGCGGCCGATCGTCGTCGATATTTTATCCGTACGTGAATAATAATAATACCGTACACGCGTCGTCGTTGTCGTCGTATATATGTTACCTATATATACGTCGTTACGTATTCTTCGGGCCACGGCGCGTCGTGCGGCAGAGCAACGTGCGCGGAGGAGAGTGTTTGGTGTGTGTGGTGTGGTCCCTGGGAAGTTTTTTCCGACACGCGCCTGATGGCGGTGACGTTGATGACGACTCGTTCTATTGCAAAACCGGTTGGGGGTCGTCGTCGTTATATTTATTATTTATATTGCGTAATTGCCTTATTGCGGCCGATTCGTGAATAGCCGGCGGCGCGGATATGTTCGTCGCACACCACATGTTTCCATATTGGTGTTCCCACCACAACCAATATTTATTGTACATTTTGTTGTTGAGTACCGCGGCGGAATTTCGTTTTTTTGTTGTTCCCCGTCGATTCAAGTTTCGCGGTAGACACTTGGCGTCTACAGACGCGCAAGTACTGTTTTGGCGTTTAAATCGTTCTGGGAATGTAACGGCGAAATCGCGTTCCTTCTGCCCGTACATGGTATTTGTGGCTATATATAATTTCCGGCGGTCGTCCTCCCGGAAAAATCTGAAGACTGACGTGCGCACGTGTGTAGTATGTCAATAAAATAGAACGATTATGAAGCGTAAATTTCGATGTCGGCATAGAAGAAAAAGAAAAAGGAAGGAGCTTATAGATAGAAAGGGACCAGTGATTGGTTGGTTCAGTAGTAGTAGTAATTCGGTGAACTCGACGTTTTAAAATCGATATAACAATCGCGACTCGTTTTGAAAATATTTTTAACCGCGTTTTCATTTTATTATCTACTGTCTCGCGTTATGTTAACGCGCGCGCTGTATGAACGTTTTATGTTGTCGGAATGTTTGTTTAATTTTACCATAAACCCGTTATATATTGTTTAAATATTGACCAAATATGTGTTTAAGAAATGCGCGTTTATTATTGTTCCGAGTATTACAGCAGATACCTACTAAGTTACACGATATTGGATTTAAATAATCCCTACCCAAATAATAATAAGGGTATAACGGTTATCTAATTTTGTATATTATGGAATAAGATATGGGGTATTTTTATTTAAAAACATATTTATTACGTATTTTTATAAGTATCATCTACTTATATAATATACATTATTATTCATTAATTTCTTATGATTTTTTATTAAATCAAATACTACTACAACGATATAATTAGTTTTATTACCTCATTTTATGTCGTCACATAACGAAAAGCATGGTTTAATATGTTTTAATTTATTTGTAGATTGCGTCATCGACTAAAAAGTTATGGGGAGTTGAAGAAGGTAAAGAAGACGGACCGAAAGGAATACTTAATTTGAACGACCATCATCACCAAATGTGGAGAGATTCTACGTGGAGTTCTAATAGTAAGTTTAATATTGTTAATTTTTTAATTTTAGAAAACCTATTTGTATATTTTATATATTATAATATGTAGATAATAATTATAACAATTATTAATTTGTATAGGAAACATACAAATTTTAACTTAGTCATAAACAAATATTTATTTTTTGACTTAAAATCGCGATAAAATTATGTTATAATGTACATTTAAAAATGAGTATAATAAAAATAATTTGAAAATAAGTCTTACTCAAACGATATTTTTTATGTTGTTGTTTGCACGAATTATTTATTACTTTTGGTTATTCTTATCAATTATTGTTGTATTACAAAATTTGTATTTTTTTGAAGGAGTATATGATTTATACATTAGTCTACCAATTATATTACGAATTTATATGGCAATTAGTAGTTACATAGATGACGTGTGTAACATATAACCAAGTTCAATGGCATGACTTATCACTTAGTACATGCACGATATTAGAAAAAAACCAGTCTTGAGGCTAATCATTTTCATTATTAGGTTTATTTTACAATACAGTCAAATAACAAAATCGGTTATGTTTTGAATTTATATTTCAAATCTTTAATCCATGGTCGAACATTTTCGTTTGCTTATTTTATTAGCGCAAATGTTCCATTAATATTTTAAATTTGATAATTATATATTTTACATGTATAATTAGTTATATTCAAAAAAATTTGTGTGAAGCTAATTGGTTTACACCTCTCCGCCAGATAATGGTCGTTACCATTATCGCAAATTTTGTGTGGAAAATTGTATGAAAACCTCTGTTCTGACAAATTTGACAAAACTACTTTATTTCCAATGGGTTGATGGATGGATGGGAGGGTTAAATGAACCTACAGCAATTTATCGCCTCAAAAGAGTTACCAGATTAAAGTTAACCAGATGTGTATTAATACACTATAGTAAACCCAAAACATTCTTCCCTTCCACTAAGATCTAAAATAAAAGAGTTTAAAAATAATGTCGTAAACCCAAATTATTTTAAGTTCATTTTATTTATTAATAGTATATTGATAATGTTTGTAGATAAATAATAGAGATATTTATTATTTTTACTTTATATACATTTTATTCTGGCAATAATCAATTAATAATTTGTATTTACATTTTTATAATAGTAAAATAATATTTTAATATATTATTAATTTCAATTTTAACGACCATAATAATACTATAAAAATAAAAACGTGAATGTATAACTTGATTTTTTAAATTCATTTTTAGTTTATATATGTAGATTAATATTTATATTTTTTTAAAAAATATATAATTTATTTTTGGAAATTTATATTTTTCTTAATGTTTAGTTGATTGAAAATATAACCTTTGACTTTTAAAGAAATAATCTTTTCTACATATTAAAATATTATCACATAGTCTATAGTTTTAATTTATTATATGTACATACATTGTATTTAATTTAATAATTACATTTATTATTTCTTCATATTTCTTTATCAAAAGGAAAATTATCAAACTAGTATACTCTTTTATAATATTAATTATAGCCAGATATTAAAACAATGTTACGAAATAAATAAACAACTTATATTAATTTTTTTTTTTTTTTTGTAGCCAGAAGAGGCGCTAGTTTTCCAGTGGGTAATGATTCAGGTAATATATTATCTCCAAGATCATCAGAGGCTGGTATTGGCATGAAGATGGTTGAGTATGTTTTAGCCAGTACACCAAATAATAAAATTGAGTCACTAGAGCCTAGAATGAGAAATTTGGTTATTGTATGTATAATTTGCTTTATGTACATTAATTATAAAAATGATAAAGTTATTAATGTGTAATATTCTTTTTAGAATGACGGTGAAACAATAAAAAAAGATAAAGACAAACCTCCTGGTTCTCCTTATGATTCTGTAAATAGCAACAAAAAAGAAATGGAAAATGGAAATTGTTCAAACGTTGGTCAACAAAATGGAATGGTAGTTGTACAAAATGGCTTAGATGAAGATAAATATATCAAGTTAGTGTAATTTGGTTTATTTTAGCCAAATATTAATGTAAATTGTGTTTTAAAGACTTCATTATTACTTAATTTTATATTACTACTGATATTACTTAATTTTTTTTATTATGTTTTCTATAGTCTATATTTTATAAACATATAAAGAAACTGTTGTAATTTGTATATTAAAAGTGTAAAACTAATTTTTTTGTTAAAGGAATTAGATATATAATACATTAGACATTGTAAACATTTATTTTTATAAAATATTTTATTATATTAGATTTTAAACATTTAATAATAATTATAGCATTTAGTTTTTGTTATTGTATAATTTATAATTTATAATTTTATTTTAGATTATTGTTTAAAATACTGTCATCATAATTCTATTTTAATTTAGCGATATGTGCCTTAAGTTAATTTTTAACTTACAATACTATACTTAGAAATTACTATCGCTTATTCTTTATAATTATATTTTGTTTGTGTTATTTATTGGCTAAGATACTAATTTAATTATTGTATTGTATTTTATTATTGTATTATTTATAATTCATCATCATTCACCATGGTAAAGTAACAAGTAACTTACAGTACATTTTCACTTGTTTGCCTATTGTGGGTAGAATATATGAAGTACTAATATAATCTTTGTACATTTTGTGTTATACTACATCGTCTATAATGAAAATAAGAGTGTGCCGCTAATGAAAACTGGTTGTTTTTCACCATAACCTTTATTGATTATGAAACATGAACCGCATTATACCAGTCGAATGTTTGAATTTTTGTGAACGTATTATATAAATATAATTGTACTTAACTAAATGTGTGTAATAATAGTAGAGGTTTTCCATTTTATATATTATATTTGGATTTCACATATACCAAGGAAGCCTTACAATGGTTTAAGCGTGAGATCCAGCATCAAAATTTATAAAATGTGAATGATTTTCATTTCATTAGTTGCTATGTAGTTGCCATCTATTTACGTAAGAATTGTTTTTCTTTGTTTTTAAATAGGAAACGTATATTATACTATGGCTGTCCATCATAGTTTTACACCTTTAATTAGGAATATAATGCATAGTTAAGCGTGTAATTAAATAAAAACTTAATTTTGTAAACATTGGGTAGGTCACATACATTATTTAAAATAAATACAAAAATGTTTCAAGATTTAGTTTAGTAATTTAAAATATTGGTATGTGTAAAGTATAGAATAGATAAATTAGTTGTTATAAAGTAGTGTCTAGTGTATAAGCATTAATTATGTTATTTTCTTTTATTGTCAATAGAGTATGGTTCTAATGTTGAATTATAATAATCATTATTTATATTCTAACACGTTACTTTAAAGTTGTTAATAAATTAAAAAAATATATATTAAATTAATATTAAAACAGAAATGTTACTAATAAATTTCTCGTAAAGAAATATAAAAAATTGAACAAATTACTAGGTTTTATAATACTGTTAATTCTATATTGGCTTAATTTAAAATTAAATTAAACCGCTTAAAATATTTACAACATTAATAAGTATTTATGATATTAAGAAGCGGAAATCATTTTTAATTGTGCTTATATTGTTACGATTAAATTTATAACATATTTATTTCGCAATCCTATGAACTACAGTGTTGTTAATTATTTTGTTTATTGTTCATGTTTATTGCCTAAGCTTTTGAATATTTTTCGATTTAATTAAATCAAAATGAATAATTTTTTTCTTTAATAGTATTTAAATACTATTAGTTAATTAAGGATTTATTTGTACAAAGTTATATAAATATATTTGTTACTCCATTTTGTATAGTAAGTATTAGCAATAAGTTTTTATTCTGTTTTATACATTTTTATTATTTTAACAATATTTTCAGTGATTGTGTTATAGTGGTTATTATTATTGTATTATTTTCTTAAATTTAAAACGCATATTTAATATGTTTTAAATTTTTTTCATTAGAGGATATTATATATATTCCACTTATTTATGTTTGTCTTATATAAATGTACCAGAAGTAAGCGCTATATTTTTAACTTTACATATATTATAATATTAGTAGTTTAGAGTTTTTTAATTGATATTATTTGTTAAACTATTAATTTGTACTATAAATGGGACTTGTTTTATTATTTTAATGTTATATAACCTTTAATTAATTATTTGATGTATTGTTTTTAATTTTGTGTTGTTTGTTAATGTTAAGAGTTAAATGATTATTAACTGTAAATTTAAGAATATTATCTGTTATCGATTATTTTTAAATATTTTAATTTTAAATCAACTTTTTAATTTTTATTTTAAACAATTGAAAGGTATTTCTTATTTTAAAATTAAAATAGAATATTAATGACCTAAATACAAATCATTTTATTATATTATAGTTTAATACAATACTAATAATAGCTTTATTATCATGCTAACCATAGCAGTACAAGAATATTGAATTCATCAACTGACAGAAATTAATATGTTAAAGATCCTCACTTTATATAGTTTAAATGTTATACTTTATATTTTATCCTCATTTTATTTATTATAAATTAAATTTTATATTTTATATTAACTTGCTGTGTATGTACATTTATAAATCTATTAAACGGATAATTTTTAAATTAAATTAGATGTATTAATACATATAGTATATAGATTTGGGTGTATAAAAAATTATTCGCAGTAAAATTTAGTTTAGTAATATTTACAACATTTTTGAAATTTGAAATCGGAGTTTTGATACTTATTTTATATTTTGTTTTTGGAATTTATCAGCCGTCAAGCATCGCCCAGTGAAGAAGAAATTAATAAAAATGCAATGAACGCAGTATCAGGCAATCAAGTTGCTAATGCTGGTGCCAACAATGTAGTGGTGATTGATGGATTGCATGGTGCTCTGCACCAAGGACAACTGATGAACCATCATCATCATGGAATGACTATGCCTTTACACCAACAATTTCAAGTCCAAGGTGATCCACAACAAATGGACCTCAACTCGTACCATGCCAACAATGCTCAACAACAACAGGGCGCTATTGATTCCCAGGGAAATGTTATATCTACATTTGATATACAGGTTAGTTTTTTTTGTTTTTGAATGTGTGGTGTTACTGATTATTAGAATTAAAAATGTACTAGCCATAATAATACAAGCATATTATTTTATTGAATATTAATATTTCTAACTCGAGTTATTATAATAAAAGTAAATATGGAAATTTCAAATATAGTAGTATTTTCTTGAGAGTAATTATTATAATTTGTTAATCAAATATTCTTTAAGCATTTGGCACCAATTTGATAGTGTGGATATTTTAATGAATTATTTCGTATTTGTAATTCATAACAATGAATAAAATAAAAAAAAAGAAAGAAAAAATTTAGAATATAAATTATTACGTAGTTTGATTGTGATAATCATAATTTTTCCTATGTATTCTCGTTGATTTAAATTTTTTACTTTGTTCCTACATTTTACTTTTTAAATTAATATTTGATGGTGACTATTACTAGGAACAGGTGATAAATTAACAAATTAAATATAACCAATCTTTTTTTTTTTTTTGTTCTCGATGATTTTATATATATCTTCTTTTTCTTTATTTTTTTTATTCGTATATAATAAATCAATTTCATAATATTTTTGAAGTAGTGAGTATGTAGGACTAGAAGTGAATACAATTTTGATTAATTTATGTAAGTAATTGTTTTTTCTCTATTATTTATCATTTTGATCCTAACTAATTATTCGTTGGGCGATTATTTTTTAAAGTGTCGATTGTTATTTACTGTCATGTTTGCTGTTTGATTTGCCGTTTTAGCGGTTAAAAATTATTCTAGATAAACATGTGCCAAGTGTTCAATTTTGCGCCAATGAGCATATTTTCAATGCGCACATAAATATGTCGGCCATTACATTTACTGTTGCCAGGATAGTAGTAAATATTTTGTCATAGAGAGTTTGATAGATTATAAAGTGAAAAATATGGGGATATGTATTTGGTTGGGGACTATTTTAGAATAAAAATAGTTGTTGGATAATTTAAACTTCAAAAATTTCTATAGATAACTTCTATTAGAAAATTGGGTGTTTATTACTGAGTAATTTTAATGGAAGTCTGTTCAATTTTTGAAAATAGTTTCGAGACTATGTTAGCTTTGGTTAACAATAGCTTTTAGAAAAAGACATTCTTTCAACCCAAGAAAATTTTCCACCAAGATGTTTTCATTTTATTTTTATTGTTAACTGTGATATAGTGAGAGCAGGTAAAAACCTAGAAAAAGTAGTAATATTTTAGTCTAAGTGGTAACAATTTGTGAAGATCTGTTCATGTATTAATGTATTAATAAAATACTTGAAGGGTCATGATTACATTTGTAAGATTAATTTTAATTACTTTTGAGGTATTTCATACGCAGAAACATTAATAATTATCTTGATATAAATTTGTATTTATATGACCAAGAAACTAGGTTATTAAATAAAAAAAAAATTTTTTTTTTTAATTGTAACTATAACAATTATTCTTGACATTTATGCAAAAATTACAAATAGAAAATAAGAATTAAAATAAAACTTAATAAGCTTTAATATGTTTATTAGCTTAATAATAATATATAGCTTATAACTTTATATAAATAAAATTAATGTAAACCATAATAATAACTAGACTAAATTACATTCCTAAATATTAAAATTGGATATTTTATAAAGAAATAGCATTTTCTATCAGTATGACTAAAAGACATAAATGAAATTACAAAAATTGAAAGTATTGATATTACACTAAGTAAGTATATAATTTACAGTATTATCAATAGGTGTTAGATCAGAAACCTGGAATTATGAAAAAGTGGCGAGGATGACAGTATGAGATTGAGAAGAAAGAATGTGATTAGTATTTAATAGGATTTTGAAAGAATTTAGTAGAGAAAGAAAGCTTGAGCGCTCTAAGGACAAAATAGGGCAATTGAAAAGAATATGATGAACATTGTAGATAGCAGGAGTATTGTGAAGTGTATAGAGAAGAGATTCGTTTAGGGATATTATAAAAGAATGAGAAGGATGACAAAAGGAAAATGAGAGGTGTGACAAAAAAAATATATTATAAATTATTTTGTATTATAATATAATAAAATAAATTGTAATTTTTACATTATATGCGCGTAATATATATGTATATGCTAGTTTTATATTTAAAAATGAATATTTCATATTTTATTAATATTTCATATTTTAAAATGAAATTATATTTTCGATTTTTACCAATGAATTTTCTAAACTATACTTAAAAATCAATTGATTTACATTTTAACTTTAATATGACGTGTCGTTCATTTGTTTGTATGTATTAAATCGATTATGGTCTTTACCCAAGTGTTTTTTGTTTACACGGAACGATGCTGCTTTAAATTGTTGCAAACGTAATACTTTACATAAAATGGTAGTGATGCATATCGATCTCAATTCTCTGTAAGAATGGATGAAATTATAGGTTAAATAGTTGTTTCTTATATATATATATATACACTTTTTCCCTTTATCAGGAAAAACATTAAAAACTAAGAAAACACTAATGAAGTTTATTTAGTATGTTTTATAGTAGACATATTATGCTACATTAAATACACTTTGAAATCTTTGCTTATAAATCATTTTTATGAGCATTTAACCGTTTAAAATTGTTATGTATACACTTTATCTATTTATATATATATATATAGAATTGTAAATCGAGATTCATTCAGAATTGTTTTTGGAGTCTAATTTTTGTTGCAATCAATGAACAAAGTGAGACTACACTCTATAGTCTTTTGGTTATTTGATCGCAATTTTTCTCTTTATTATTATTTCGCAATAAAACTTATAGTTTTTTTAAAATTTTGTATCATGTTTCATGACATGCAAATTGTATGAGAACGTTTTATGATTTTGAGATTGAAGAACTCTGATAAAATTGAAGTTTTAATTATTATGACCAGTACATTTTCTGTATAATGCAGTTAAATTATTTTTATACGAAATAAGCAACAGAGCGGAACAATGAGTTTCTTTTTAAATAATGTTTGTCAAATGTTTTAATTATCTGTACAATTATAACAAATTTCTCAATCATATCAAGGAAATGTTGGTAGTGTTTATTATACAGTTTTAATTTGTCAAATTTATTTATATAATAATTATTTAACATAAATATTATTTTCATTATATTTACTACTACTATTTTTATTACTATTATTACCATTACTTCTGTTGCTACTATTATTACTACTACTACTATTACTTCTATTATCTAATTGATATAATTAGGTTTTTTTAATATAATTTATTTCTATAATTATACTATTAAATTAATTCTATATATATAATATTTGGTATAGATTAGTTATAACAATAATTCTATTAAATATTAACGAGAAATTTAAGAATTTTTTATTAAAGAAGACTTTTATTGACCAAGATTGTAATTAGTATGTTGCGCATTGTTTGGTATATATATATATGACATTTTGGAATATAATTTTTTACTTGTGTACGGAAGGCTGTTATGACTAACGGACGATTTTTCTCGTCCATCAGGTGCTTAAAATTTTAATCGGGTGGGGGGGGAGAAAGAAAAGTCAATCTCGTTATATTGTTTCTTATAAATTATTAACTATATACGATTTATATTGGTAATGATTTACTGTACAACAACTAATATGTACGTTTGTATACTTAAAGTTTCCAAACACTAATTGTGAATCATTAATTGGTATTGTAGTTTACGAGAGAACTTAAATAAATCACGGGGTGTAGCCGAGGAGAGTATATCCTTATATAATACGTTTCGTCGGTGAGAAAAATTATTGTGTTTAGCAGTTTTCGAAAACTTATTACACGTAATTAAATTTGCCGAACGTTAATCTAGCAGTGGTCGGTGCGCGTGCGGGGGGGGGCTGATATTATCTCCTTTGGTTGTTGTGAGGGGTTCTAAATCTCTTTTCTTCGTCGTGATGTCCTCCTTCTCCTGTGCCTCGCATTAATCTGCTCTTTGATGGTGGTGGTGGTGGTGTCGTGTCGGTCTTGTAACACATAACGATACGGAATCGTCGGGGGGGGGGGAATACGTGCGCTTTTTCGGTGCCAATTAGACGACGACGATGACGACAACAATTCGCGCAGCGTTCGCACGCCGTTCGAATGCGTTGTATGTTATTTCGTTCCGCATCGACGCGACACGGCCGCGGTCGGTCACAGTAACGTAAATTCGCCATTGTTGTTACCCGACTCTACAGCAATGTCGGTGGTGGTGTAGTGGCGCGCGCGAGTACGTTGACACGTGGCCGCGTAGTAGGTATGTTAATATAACGTAATAATGTCTTCTCGGAGGACGACGTTGTTGTGGCTGCGGCGGCACATCATAAATATAACTGGTGTGTGTGTGTGTGTGTATATTGTGTACAACTCCCTTGCGAGTTTGGCTGATGCCGCCGCGTCAGGTGTGCCCTTCCCTGGGGAAGAGTGGACTGCAACAACGGCGGCGTGTGTATGCGTATGGCTATAAGCCTGGCGCTCGGATCGGCCACGTTAATATAATATAGGCGGAATTCGGCGACGATGGGATTTATTAATAGAAGAACACGTAGGGGACACGCGCACGCACTCACGCACACGCACTCACGCACACACACACACACACACACACACACACACACACACACACACGCGCGCAAACACACACACACGCAAACACGCAAACACACACACACATATATATATATACGTCGTCGCGATGTTGTTGGCACGTCCGGACGGGGTACGAACGGTGCCGCCGTTACTGTTGTTTGTACTGCATTACACCTTGACTATACTACTATTACTACTACTACTACTACTACTACTACTACTACTACTACTACTACTACTACTACTACTACTACTACTACTACTAATACTACTACTACTAATACTAATACTACTACTACTACTACTGCTATGACCACTACGATTTCTTCCACTATGTCTCCGAGGTTTGTATTGGATAGTAGAGTTGTCTGTCGGCCGTTAGCCAGATTTTTCTGTCGCGCGCGTGCACCTTTCTGCATCGTTTAAATGAGTGTTACTAATAATAAATAAACGACGACCGAAAAGAAAGCGCGCGCACGTGTGTGTGTGTGAATACGAAGAAAAGCGAACAAAAACTGCGTGTGTGGGGAAGAGGAGTAGTGTTATGTCGGGAGGGGAAGAAAAAATCAACAAATCTTCGAGATCGGACGCTATTTTGCTATACCGCCGCCGGCTGGCGTCGATCAATCAATGTCGACCTAAATACCGATAAAAAAAAGGAAAAAACCGCGTCGTCGAAGGGTTGGAAGGGGTGCGTTTTTACTGTATATACAATGTCGGATCTGATTTTCACCGGCTTATAAAGCTCTTCTTTCTTTCCTTTTCCCCACCCACTATTTTCATATAATTTTCTATATATATCCACCACTGCCGCCGCGGTGAGTGCGCGTGTGTGGAAGATCCGACGGATTCAAATTTGAACCTGTGTTATCCCACACAGCCTCTAATCCCGATAGGATTTCCGTCCGAAATTCCACTTATGACGCGTCGCGTATTGCTGCACGCGACACACGTCGATATATGAATATTCGTTTAACTCTTGTTATTTCTCTTTATCGCGTGTACTGTGTATATATGACGTTTTATATAATTGAAAACGAGTAATATTCTTAAAAAAATTCAAACTTTTATGTATAAACCGTTCGAAAAATAAAAAATAAAGCTTACGGTTAATTATTAATCGATATGTGGAACGTACATTATTAAAAACCTGACTGTTATAGGAAGGTAATAATTTTAATTTCCATATATTGTTTGCGTGTTGTTATGCTGATTGTGCGCGGATTTTGTAATTTATACAATTTTTTAATAAGCGTATTGTTTTTCTTTATATTGTTTCATTTTTTCTCCCCGTTTTTCGTTCTCATATTACAGTATATTGCGTATTGATCGTAAATTATATTTTATTTTACTGTCATTGTCGCGCTTATGTCGTCGATTTTGTTTTCTCGGAAATTCAATATCGTGTTATAGTAGCGCATAAAAATATATGACTGGTATGTTTTGTCTGTCGCTCATTTGGAAGACAAGCAACAAAGAACAATTAAAAATAATAACAAGTTATCGCAACAGTGTTGATCGTTTACAGTTGAAAAAGAACGTAGGAGTAATATGTACCGCGTATTACATACATTCTAATTGGATAACGTTATTTTAACCTTTTCTTCTTATGTCATTATATTAAATACAACTTCGAAGATTTTTTCATTTTTATTAACCAGATCTACCTATATAATTGACATTTTTCTTTACTAGGTATTATTGAAACTTTCCGCTGGTTTTATTTCGAGAACTATATATATATTTATTTATATCAAATCCAAAATATCCGTATTATTTTACGTTTTTTTTTCGTACCCTATATAATATAGTTAAGAGAGAAATTTATTATCTTGAAAATAACTGGAGGATTTTGACGAAGTGGGTAGTGATTAACGTTTTTGGCTACGAGTAAGCGATTTACTGTAAAGTCGAAATTGGATGAAAACCGTGTGCTTAAAAGGATCCTTAATTTGGGAATAGGTTACTATGGATACCATATAATATGGAAACGACGATTAAACGTCAATTGTTTGTATATTCGCGATTTTGCGAAGCAATAAAAAAAATTTTTTTGTTCATTTTACGTTTTAAAGTTAACAGAAGAACGAGACCTTGATTAGACCTCGGTCCTTGTTATTTATTTGTAATGTTAATAATATACGCGCGTACACTATAATTAATTGCACACGGTTTCATTGATTAAAACGGAAATACAATTACGTGCGTACGCCACCGACCAGTAGTTGTCCGCCTGTCTCGTTTGAAAACGAATTTTCTTCTCAATTTTTTGAGCGTTTCCCGTAAAGTTGAAAGTTATATTCGGTTGTATTTCAGCTGTAATCCCTCGTTTTTATCGTCGGACGTCCATTATTTCGCGTCGGTCTGTAGTTTACGTGCACGTTGTGTGTGTGTGTATGTTGTGTGGTTAGCGGGAGTTGGGAATACGCGCACGCTCGTTATTACGGTATATAATTGATGTTACATATCTGGTTTATATCACGTCGGCAACTAATAGAATTTTTGAACGAATGTTGTGTACTTATAAAAACGTCGTTGTGTCCGATTATAACGTTACGATAACTTGTGTTAATCATTTGCCCGGTCCGTTCGGAAAATAGCGGTTATATGTGTTTTCTACGTATCTTAGATTAAACGTAATATAATGTTTTTTCTCGTCAACTTCCCTAATAATACGTTTATACGTTCGTACGATAAAAATTGCAACGACAATAATAAATAATATAATAAGTTCGCGCGATATTTAGCTTAAAAATAGTATTTATTTTCGAATATTTTTTCACAATATATATACAATATATATACACAAAACGTTTATACCAATTTTATTGTGTTTAAGTATTATTATTGAATAACGCGATTCTATATACGTTTTTATTGTATTATTTTACGCGTTCGGGAACGAAATCGGTACTTAATAAAACCGCGATTATACATGATTTCGCAGTTTGGCCGTTTCCCAACGAGTTGTCACCGTTTATGATTTGGACCATTTCACTTTTCCAACGACATTAAAAAAACTACACGTTTCTCCTTAGATTACGTTTTACGAACTCGATTTGTCTTTTTACTAATAATTTCCCTCGGATCACGTTCCGTTTAGTAATTCTTTCTCGCTACGCATTAGTCATGCATTATACGAGGGTGGTTCTGCATGACGGTTTCCGCTCAGGTGTCTGGTCGCGTCCTTGGCGAATCACATTCAAGTGTGTCAACGTAGTGAACGACCGATTTATTGTGAATCTTAAATTTTATACGGCTACGCGATGGGGTTAGTACACATTTGTCGTGTACTTCAATCGTTTAAAAGAACAAATACGTCGTGACTGTCGATTTTAATTTAACGCATATCGTAATAGGTACCTAAATACTGATGAGTTATACGTAAATACTTAACACCGTCAATTTCCTCGTTATTATTACGAGACGAAACGTTTTTATTCGTTTATAATAACTTCACACGCCCTATTTTATACGTAATATACGAAAAAGGTCTAAACCAAACGATATAGAGCTCATTAATTAAGGTGGTCCCGGGTGTTGTGTTGTTGTCTCGTTCAGACTACGGTAGTTTGGCGAAAACTCTGGTTCCCTCCTTCGTTCATCTCGTTTTTTCGAGCGTTTTGTACTTTATATACTTTCGCCAGTAATAATTACAGCGATCCTTTATATAGAACAATCGTCGAAGCTAATAGAAAATGCCGAATTTAACGCGTAGCAATTACAAACGATGATCGATTTATGTCGTAATCCACGTTTTGTTTGTATTTTTCTATCCCTTACCTTCGCGTATTCCGGTATTTGGTAAAACGTTGTCCTGGTTCGCGTTTTCTTTCAAATACGTTTTATTCACGTCATCCTTAATCGGCATCCGTACACAGAATGCCGTTTGTCGGTAATACATGATGGTTTACAATTCCGAAACCGATTATTTGGCCCAAGAAATCGATCGCGAACCATTTCTAAAACGATTTCACTTCGCGCCGACGTCGTTCGTAAAAACGTCGATTTCGTGTTCGATACGTAACATTTCGATAAATTTCCGTTATCGTTATTTTCATACCGTATTAAATACGTTTATTACGTTTACACGGACCGAAAGTAATCCAAAACAACGTGTTAACGTTAATAACAATTTTCGAGTAAATATTTAATATTTTCTATTTAACGCAAAAGAAATGCGCGTTAGACGTAATTAAAATCGTCGGCTTTTCACGGTTCAGTCTCCAACGCAAACGACGATAAGTTGAGTAGTTTTTTTTTTAGTGAAACGTCAAAGTGGTACGTAGCGCATTGGTGAAGACGTTATTTTTGAGCATTCGGCGCATTCACGTGCCAAAAAAACGTACTCTTATATAGTTCCTTGAAAGAAAAAACGACAAAACTATGTAGCAATATAGACGATATGTAAAATGACGACGAAATCACCCTTAATATCTTTTGGCTTGTAATTTTGTTGTGAGTCAATCGTGATGGCGATTGTTGTCGTCGTGTAATAAACGTCCGTTGTTGTTGTGGCGGCGGCAGCAGCGATAGATATACTACTAAAGTAGGAGACGAGATGAGAAGTCGTCGGATTTTTTTTACGAGGATCCCGAGTGACCCACTAGAGAATTGAAAATTTCCCTCGACCCGTTATGTTTATTGGCCGCTGGCGACCGCCGACCGGTTTTATGTCATGGAGAGGACGTCGAGACCGCCGGGTCGTGTTTGTTGTGTACACAGAAAATTGCGAAATATTTGATTCCTTTCTTCTTCTATTTGATATTTTATTTGCAAAATTATCGTCTTGGGGATATCGCGCGCGTGAGCGCTAAAACTGTTATCATCTATCTCGTCCGTCCTCGAACAATATATGCGCCGCTCTCCGAAGCCGGGGTTATTGTTAAGCGGGTAAACAAAGTAATAATACATTATCCCCGTGTTCGCGTTCGGGGGTGGGTCGGACTACTTAAATTTTTGTTTTTTAGATCACAATGCTCAAAAGTACACTATCGTATTATTGTAAAAATAATTATTATTATAACGCCGCGTTACGTTAAAATATTAATAATTATAGAAAAAAAAATGGGAAATTAATAAAATAGCGATTGAAACGAACGACGACGACAAGAATATTCCACTTATGCGTGAAAGCTATATATAGTTCGAAAATAACTAGGATAGAAGACCAAGGAGGTATACGGTTTTTCAATGTTGTTTTTAGTCAATCCTTTCGAAAACATACATTCGTGTAACGTTTCGTCGAATATTATCGATTTTCAAACCTTCATTGACTTTTGAAGTATTCCGTAATTCGAACGCCATGTATTATTGGCAATATTAAACGTTTTCTACGTAGAAAAAAAATATATATAAATTCTATTTTGTAGAAAATAGTTCCAAAATATCTTAGCGCACTAAGAACTACGACCGCGCACGGTTGATTTTCGGCTCTCGATGTTTTAGTTTATGTGTGTGAATCTACGCAAGTAGTTGGGCACGCGCGTCAACGACCCACGGCGGCCGTGGAAGAACACGGCTGCCGAACAAGTATATTGGAGGTTGTCGACCCGCGGCGCGCACGGTGTTTTAGTCGGGCGACCGTGACGCAGCGATCTTTTCGGCGGGTGTAATTGCAACGTTTTCGGACTACGCGTGTATATTATATTGTCGCCGGTTTCGGCGCGGATTTAAGTGTATACCTACTAAATTTCTGTGTGTGTGTGTTGTAAGAAACGACGACGGTCGCGACGTTCGATTCCTTTATATGGCTAATAATTGTAAATAATTGACGAAAGCAGAAAACTATAACAACCTGTAAATAATACGCTATTCAAACAATCGGTATAATTTACTACTAATATCGTTTAGAAACAATAAGATTCCTTTCGTAAGTTTTCTTTTATTCGTAAAAAATAAAATTGACATTTCGCGTTTTAAAAGAGAGGTACACGCTAAAAACGTGCCGTTTTTATTGGCACGGTGTAAGATATTTTACGTATACACTACCGTATGTATACCTCTTATGTATTAGCTCCTTGCCAGCGCTCATTGTGTTACACGTTTTTGTTCGGCTACGTGTCGTAATAGGCGATATATATGTAAGTGTGAGCGCGCGCGCGCGCCTAGTAAAAAAGTAATAGTGCTGTCGATACGAAAGAGTTTTTTTGTTGCTTTGAATTTCACCACCATCACCACCACTGCTCTTTATCTATATGCACCAGTGGCGGGGCTCAGCGGGCGTGAGAAATTGCCGGTTCCGATTGCGTGAACGTTCTCGCGGTGAAAATTCGCGGTTAGCGAGTGTTTCGATCGGATCCGCCGATTTTCCCGATTTGGTGTTTTACGCTTTCGAAATTATTATTATTATTATTTACTTATACTAAAATCGGCGGCGTATAATTTTTTTAGTTGATGAAAAGAAAATTATATAGTCGCTATTTCAGTAAGCGCTATTACTACTTATTTATTTTTCTTTGTTTTTTTTTTATATATAATAGAATAAACAATGCCCATAAACAATATCAATACGAATCTTCCGAGGAAACAAAATACGTCTTTAATTCGAACGGTTCTTCGTTTTGTTTTAGAATATGTATAATATGTAGATTTTATATTTTCGAATTCCAAATATCGTTTTTCATAATTTGATTATACCGAAGTATTTAGTTGCAAAAACCGTCTTTCATATGTAGTTCGTGATTTCAATATCTAGAGTGATAGAACTTTCTTTTCGTATCAAAAATTTAATACATTTTTTAAAAATTAAACGTTCAAATACACTCTACTTCCTTGTTACTATCAACCTGCGTCCCATTTACAAATTCGACCGAGTATTGTTCGTAGTTTTCAAGAGATAAAAAAATATAATACTTTTGCGATTTCGTTTTCTTATAGCCTATTGTATACACTACAGCTGCAAGTAGATAAATCTAATTATCCGTTTACTAAATAAACCTTATTTTTAAAGTCTACGTTTTATGGATATTTATTTACAATTATACCTCGGAGTGCAAAAGTTTACCATACATCATACAACTTACATAAAAGCTTTTTGAAAGCCTTGTTGCGAGTAAATTATTTAAATACATTGTAACTAGTTCAATCGCGAACGCTGTATTATTTATGCATCACAAATAATGTAATTCTATTTAACGCTGGATGCAAAATGTTTAGTTATTCATTTAATTAACGAACTAATATTAAATGACACGTAATATACGGGGAAAAACACTAATAATCTAAAGAAGTCGATATTGATAGTGCGTTGTTTAAAATAGTTGATGGAATAGAAATTGCGTGTATTAATTAGTTTTTTTTTTAAATTTCAAAGTATAACGTCGAATCGTATTATAATTATTTCTACGTTTTATTGTCAAACGCGTGACGTGTCTGTGTACGATTGAAAAACGTATTTACTCTCTGATATAGTCCAATAATAACAACTGGTCGTTCGTTAATTATGGACGAAATTTGTCCATCGCCGTATATATGCATGTATATGCACAGTTGGTCGGGTTGTTGTCACGTATCGATCGTAATAAACTTAAACGAACTTGTACTTGTTGCCGCCACATTATTTCATCGAGTAATATAATTACAAGGCCGTCGGGCGGACAAATTAAAAGCGAAAATAAAATCTTAAAGGGTTTGCGTGGATCGAAATAAATAAAAGTCGAAGCCAAACAACGTCGCGAGGACCTAGTGTTTTCCTTTTTTTCTCGTGGTAAAGAATCCCGACAAGTTTTTTTTGTATGATTATCACGCCGCATATTTACATTGTTGTATTAAGCGTTTTGATTGTGGCTAATATCCTTATGCCTCTGGGTATTGTATATTTTTTATGCGTCACGTTCGTCGTTCCGATAAATCGTTATTCGTCGCCAACCCAGAAGTGTCGTCGACGGGGAAACGGTTATTTTCTCAGATCGATTCTGCGTACGACTTTTCTTAGATCATATTATCCCTAGTACGGAAACAATATGTTAAAATATCGTGTTCGTGATGGCGTTTCATTCCGTTAACTATACGCGGATTACACGGATTGAGCGTGTTGTATATATGTACACACACACACACACACACACACACACACACACACATATGTACTGTAGTATATATTCAAGAATTCCCGTTATGCGATCGTGCGAACATGTTCCAGGAGCGCTCGTATTCACGGCTTGTTGGTTTTTTCCATTGTTTTCTTATCGACTCGTGTGTATCAAAAAATAAATAAATACGTGACAAAAGATTGCTTTTTTCGTTTTTTTCGTTCAAAATGATGGGTTAAATCAAAGCTACGCTTACGTACATATATGTAGAGAGAGGGAGAAAAATTGTGTGTATTTTTTTTATATTATTTATTTTTGTTTGATCTATTTCAGTAGGGATATTTTTCCCAGAAAATCTCGGGAAATGGTTCGATGTGTTTTTATACTTACATATTTCACGGGTTTTGTGTGTGTATGTATATGTATAAAGAGTCGCGTAATATGAAAAATGTTTTTCCTCCAATGTGTTTATGCTACTGAATGAGGTTTTATTTACATTATAAGGTTTTATTTACATTATAAGGTTGTGTGAAACATTTAAGTTATGCGTGTTATATAATATGTAGGATTCTCCGGGGTTCGCATTCCTTGCGTAAAACGGATTGTCTAATGGTAGCCGCGAAATTTTGAAACGATGTTAAATTGCGCGACGCTGTTATATATAAGACATAATTATGTTACACTCTGTTCTGCGAAAATGAACGGATAAAATTGCCATTATGTGGGGGGGGGGCGCCTCTACTACTCCAATTAATCGATCCTATATAGCGCGCCTATTATGTTCTTCGTTCGAATAGTTTTTATCGTAACGTTATAATGATTTATACTTATCTCACGAGCTTTAAGTAATCCGCGGCATGTGTTTGATATAACTTAACGGTTTAGAATTTCAAAGCCTATTTGGATTGTCTTCAATAATTATAATAATAATCTTTTGACGGGTTTATGGATATATTGTTTTCCGTGTGTCTCGTGTGATAAGGGTTTCCTTTATGTCCGCGCAAGGGTTGGTAAAAGATTGAAAATGAATTCGTTTAGATGTATCGTATAATTTGTTAAAAAAATAACGTTACGTGTAAGTTTCGACTAACAGATTGTTTGACGATTGTGTTCGCGTATTTTACTATTTGTTCGCGTATTTTACTATTTGTTTACGCGTGATTTTTTAATGCGTGGTATCTATCGTCAGCGTGTCGTGTGTACTACTTATATTAGACGTTTATCGGGTCGTTTATTTTTACCGAAAATTGCGGAAAACCGGTGAAAACTTACCGTCCGATGATTTATCTGTACGTCCGTAACTCGACTCGGCCATTTATTCACGCCAGGGTAATTAATGTCGGGGCGCGCGCATTTTGACTTTTGCTTGTTAATGCGCGACGTATATAACTGTAGCGTCCATTACGGTTTTTCGGTTACGGTTTTTCGCGGGGCTTGGGTCCGAACGTGTTATAGTCACGTTCATTCGCTCTGCGTAGAACTCGACGACGGATTGGCGGGAACATGTGTAATTCTAATAGACAAGGCAGCCTTTTGAAAGTATATTCGCTATAGCGGTATAATTTGAGAAAATCGCTCGCGAATAGTTTCGAAAAATAATATTTTCCGTAAATGATTGCGTTCTTGTGGAGGGGTTTTTTCTTTGAAAGTTTAAAAACGATATACATTCGGAACTTTTTAATTTTCAACTTTTCAATAATACGGATTTTTCCTAAGCGACGTTTCGTGATGTTGTATTCCAGTTTTGTTTTCGGTGTTTGTGCGGTATAATTGTAGTGTACGAGGGGGACGATTTCGGAACGGGAACCGTATGCTTCTTTTTCGGTGTACGTCATCTCGTGTACCTATCTAATTTAAGTGTAGCGGGTTATATATGTATAAGTAATTGCGAAGTGTATAGAAGACACCACGTCACGTTTTCGTGATGACGCGATCCGTATTTGTAGTAGTGGTTCTTCTTAGGCGTCGTCAAGCTGTTGTTGTTCGGCGGTCGGAAGAGGGATGGAGGGCGAGAATAAAACGATCGAAAGTGCGGGCAATTTACGCGTCTATACGCGTGTGCGTGCGTGTATGGTACAGACGGCAAACACAATAACGGGGTCTCGTAACAATTCACGTCAAACATCGACTGCGCGCGTATGCGTATGTCATCTACTTTTAGGCCGTGATTGAATATTAAAAGAAATTTAAATCGACTACTCGATCTATATATATATATATATATATATATATTATACCACGCGTAGATTTCCATTTGATTTCTCGGGCTTGTGGAGACCATTATCGAAAAAGGGACCGACGGTCGTCGTGCCGCGAAATTTTGTTTTTATCTATGGTTTTTTCTCCTTCAATTTTTTTCTTTTTTTTTTCGTGGCTTATATTTCAATAAAAAGACAAATCCCTCCTTCGCGCCTATTATTTTTGTGACATTTACGAGAACGGTTGAAACGTATTGTGCGTACACGTACGTATTCGTTCATTCGTATTATTTGCGAGTGTCTGTGATGATGCGATTAGGCGATTATATCGTCGTTGTTGTCGGCAAAAAAAATGAATACTTTTCGCGGTCGTGCTGTTCCGGCACATGGCGTTCCTCCAAGTGTTTTTCGCACGGGTGATTATATTCGGAAAACGATATTTGCTGCCTATAATTGTTACCCTTGTATATTCGGAAAACCCGAAAACAATCGTAATTATAATAACTTTATCAATGCATTTGCCATATTGTCGCTGCGCGTATACGTAGTTCGTGAACGTCGTAATTATTGATATTCGTGACGAATAACGGCGTACATTATTAATTTTTTTTTCTATATATCTCGATTCAGCGATTATTCTTCAATATTTATTTATAAATTCGATTTCTGTGTTCTTTATTCGTCATTAAATTGTCAAATTGATTAGAAGAATATTTTGTCGATAATTTTCATAATCGTGTATCCCTCACCTTAAACAAATATACGTTTTTTTTAAACAGTAACTTACGGTTTTTTCTACGCCATGTTGTACATAAATCTTTATTAATAATATCTTTATATTTTATTTCAATTATTATATTATCAATAATCGTTATTTATCACGAAAATATTTTGTCCTTGTTGTAGTCGCCTTTTGTGTGTAGTTCATCGGAGCGATTAATACTATCCCCCCCCTAGTTTCGTTATTACTATATAATACGGTTTAAATTTAATAAATATTAGATAGCGCTGTTGTTAGGTTAGAAGGGATATTTAATTATACCGTACTTGAACATGTTTGGCGAAGTGTCTCCGAGAGATATAATTTTCGATATCTATTACCACCCTACCGTCGTAACTTTACCGTGTCCTAAATTGAAAATGTTCTTCGGATTTCAAAAATTAACGCGCGTTGTTAATTCCCGTAACGGTATATCCTTTAAGAATGTATAATTAAAATCATAGGTTATCGTTTAAGAATCGTATGTCGATATAGTTATATATAATCGCGATCTTTCCGAAAAAATAAAGTGTATCGAAAATGATATTTTCGTAGCTCTGGTCCACGATAAAAACAATTATTGTATACACGAGCGATTTTTCTTTTATAATTTTTTTCGTATTAATTTTGGATATTTTTCCTTCGCCCGTATGTTCAGTAACGTTATATCCGTCATTGTTCATTGTTATACAAGGAAGTTTTTATATTCTAATAATGTGCATACGTATTCGTTTTTAAACGATGAATTTGGAGTGTTGGTAGGTTCCATATAAATTTCGCGATGTCGTTGTTTATTTAGCTAGTGCGCTAGACTATCGAGAATTAAAAATAAATGTTTTTGCAGTACACACAGGTATACGAACTGCTTATATTCCGAGTTCTTAGAACTATAAATTATTTTTATTTTAAACTATAATCATATCGGATCATTTATAGTTTAATATGTGTTATTATTTATTACATTCTCGGGAGCGCAAAACTTGGGTATTTTCGTATTATATATATAAAAAAAAAAAAATAATAAAAAAATACCGATGTTTTTACAACCCCTGTTGGTTTTTCAGGAAACTAAATGTCCTTTATGGCGTATTCGTATTCCCTCAATTGACCATTCCCCTGACGGAGCTCGTGTATCACTGGAAAAATGTAATAAAAGTCATTTTTTGGAGTTATAAAACTTATTTTTCGTGGTCGCGTAGTTTATTAAACGAATTCGTCACGTACGCTTTCGAAAATAGTTTTTAAGGATGACCAATCTTACGACTTCACCAAAACCCTAAAATTAGTGTATAGGGGTATAATAATACTGTATATATGTATATGTGTCTGCGTGAAGTATACCTGGCCGAGGTGTTTTGTGTGTTTGTGTGTGTTGTTTGTCAGATCGTATAATACCCGTAGAGCAAAATTAGTTGAACAAAATACGTTGAACACGGACCCCTAACCTAATTACTAGAGTTATTATTAAATCGACTAATAACTTTAACGTAAAACGGCGGTGGCGTGAGGGTGAAATCTCAAATTTTTATGGCTTAGTCGTTAAACGGAGCGTTTTCTTTACGTGGCCCACCCTTCTTAAAGTCTGCTTATTATGACTAACCCAGTTCAGGGTGTTTCTTTTGTGTATTCAAGATGTTTTTACGATGGCTTTTAAATATATATATACACACAAATCGTGGTTGGATGGTTTAACCCGATTTAATTTGATTTTATACCGAGAGGTAAAAACTCGAGGCGGTCTAAAGACTGGTAATGAATCTCGCGGTCGTTATATGTATATATATATAGCCGATTTTGTTCGAAAAAAAAATGAAAATAAATCTCGAATATATAATAACTGTATATTATTTTTAACGTGGTCATAAAACGGAGTTCGCCGCGTTAAAATTTCGTGATTAGTAGAAACGAACGCGCGATCAAGTCGCGGTCATTTATATTTCTCCAGCGTTCAGTAGTTTATCGGCGGAAGAGAAACGATTGTAGCGAACGACGATTGTCGTCGGTTTAAACGTTATTCCTAACGATGGTTCGAGTTGATGCCGTGCGTTGGACAGAATTCTCGTCCGTTTAATCATTGGTTTTCGTTGCTTCCCTCCTCTGCCGCCCCACTCCTCCGTTTTCGCTACGTTTATAGCTGCGGCGGGATCATCTTAATAACTCGAAATTCGTGGCGAACAGTTCGTTATTTATTGCGGATGAATGTCGGAAGTATTTCGTTTTGGACAGTGATTCGAGGGGACCAAGCACACCGTATACGGTATGTTTAGGAGTTTTTTAATTTTCGAATTCCGTCGTCGTCGTCGTTTATTTTTTAATATCGTTCTTCTCTCGTCGGCGTACGTTAATAAATTACGTGTAAACGCGTATTTTAGTAACTGTTAATCGCGAATAAAACCTGTCGTAATTGTTTCATGTCATCGGCGACGAACAAATTTGTTACGCGGTGGCGTGTTTGTTATTGTGTCACACGTTCGCGTATTATAATATATATATATATTCGTGCAATTCGTCGTTCTATATACGCGGGTGGCCCGTTTGTGTACATCGTTATTGTTGCCTATGTATAACGCGTTTTTGTTATATTCGGCCGTCATGTCCGAACGTCGTGTACACGCTTGTCTTGTCGACGGTCTCGTAGCCGGAACGCGGCGGAAATTTAACGCTGAACTATTAGTGGCAATTGATAGTAGTAGTATTTTCCGTGTCTAAAAATGTCTTCGTAAGTGCGGCAATAGCCGACGGTGGTGTTTGTATCGAATTTCGTTTTCACACGCGGCGCGCGTTACGCGATGTATAAATAATAATCGCGGACCGTAAGCGCGACCCAAATTTGTTTTATCGGCGAGGGTATAAAATTGCGGCCGTAGTGGAATCGATGTCTGCCTGCCCTTCCGCTTCCAACTTACTTTCGACAAGGCGTTTATCGTCGTCGTTTTACGTTCGAGAGTATTCGACAACGGTTCGTATTGTTACGTTCGCGACCGTCGTATACAATTCGGTATCGGTATTATTTTCGCGACTACGTGTCCAAAATGGCCGCTCAGTGTGTATTCCTATGGTATTTTTTTTTCGCGTTACCAACGTCAAACGAACCGCCGGATTTGTCAATTTCTAGCGTAATATATATAGGATACTCGTTCTGTAATCCGAATTTCGACCCGATTGCAACCTCCCCCCCCCACACTTAACTCGCAAAGTTGAGCGTTGTGTTTTCATCTTTACGTATTATTACCGAACTGAACCGAAGTCGGTCCCGTAAGCGCCGTCATCCGACGTAATTTACGCGAATTTTCTGTTACGTTTCGTTTTTCGTGAAAAAAGTATTTCGTGTTTTGCGTTACGACGAATGGGAACGAACATTATCGTTCGAAAAATTTAATTAAAATTCGTAAAACTCCGGGGAATTAGAACGGGCAAACAATTATTCGCGGGAGGTATTAAAGTTTTTCCTCTCCCTACACACGCACACATTCTTATAGAACGTTCGTCGCGCTTGTAGTTCCCACCGAGTGTCGGACCGTCGCGACCCGTGTAAATTTCGTGTCGGTTTCGCGCGAATTTTCCCGCGAACGATTCGCCTGCCCGATTTCACGGGGGGGGGGGACTTGCGATATTTACTGCGTGACGAGAAGAGAATCGCGCGCCGGCCACAGCCAGTCACGATTGGACGTTCCCGCCCGCGCGTCCGCCTTCTGCGGGTACGTGGTACGCATGCGTTCGCCGGCTTGCCGCGCTCTTATTCCCACCTTGCCCGTGTGTCGCCGCCACCGCTGCCGTCCGTTCGTGCACGTACCGCGCGCGCCGTACCACTTCAGTCATTGTGCGGCCGTCTTTATCGGCGGAGTTTTTCACCGTTACGGAAATATTCGACTTTCGGTTGTGTATCGCCTCCCGGTTTGAAAATATTTCAGTTGTCGTGTTTGTTCTTCGATCGTCCTTTTCAATATTGTCGTTTTCGGCTATCCGATTTATCGTTTTGCTGGGGCGACGATAGTGGTGGTAGCGTTCGTCGGTCCCGTTTTTTACGACGATTATTAATAAATTTCGTACCGCCATGTCGGGAGTCCGGCGGTGCGCTTAGTGGCCGGCTACACACACACACACACACACACACATCGTACTTTTGGCAATAGACGTCCTCTAATCACCGCCGACCGCGTACCGTCATGGTGGTGCTGGAAAATCCGACGCCGGATCCCTTGGCCACTGGCGTTGGTCTGGTGCAAGACGCGGCGGCCACCACCCCGTTGACCGTGGACACGACCGGTGCCGTGGCGCCGCAACACCATCAGACGTCGTCCGCCGGTTGTCTGTCCGCCACGTATCCGATACCGACGACGGCGGCGGCTGCGGCGGCGGCGGCCGCGGCCGCGGCGGCGGTGGCCGGCCAGAGGCATCAGTTGAAAATGGTACCGAAACGGTTTATTAACATGCACCAGTGGTTCAACCCGATCGGCGTCAAGCAGATCAAGGAAGCCATGGTATGTGTCTCCGTCGATCCCGTCGTACGCTTACGTTGGCTGGCATAGATAACCATCGTGCCTTCCGAGAGGGGGTGGGGTGGCGTTTAGTTTTGCCATTTTGATTTCTCCGTAGCGGTTTAAGTACGGCGAGGTTCTTTTTCTCAGGGGTGGGTGGGGAGGGGTTTCTTTTTTTTAATTTTCGAAAATCGTCTCGGGGAGGGGAGGGGGGCTGTCCGACTCGACTAACGACACGAGTCGTCCTCGGCGCTTTTTATCGCGATCGTCTATATTCACCCCGACAAAAGGCTTCTCTATAGTCCATTAACTCCACCGTCGTCGTCGTCTTCGTCTCGCGTTCCGCTACTACCGAGATAAGGACGAATATAATATAGTATTATACGACGTCGGTTTCGGGGCGACACTTACACACACGCGCGCGCGCTTATATTTATTCGAGACTAGAACGGTTTCGTTATTGTGATTTGTGGAGCCGGTGGTTACTGAGAAGCTTACGTTTTTATTGCGAGTAACGCGCCCGCGATTTTTAAAATCTTTCCCCTCTCCAAAACTTGGTCTTCGAAAAAGGGCATTTTCTCTAATGAGAAATAATACGCGTATGTCCTTAGAGAAAGACCGGACGATAAAATATATCGGGATTTATAATATATTACACGTGTACGCCGTTTCGGATTCTCGACCTTATTCATAAATCTGTATTTTTTACCGATGTATGTATATATATATATATATATAAATATATAAATTTAATGTTTGTTGTACTATCTTCACATATGTCGTAGACGTCCGCGTGCTTATACCCGAATGAGCGATTTTGCTATTTTATAACATGATCGTGTGTGAATGTATATTTGTTGTTAGCGAAGAATTCGGTTTTTTCTTTTCGAATTTATTTCGAGTTGATTTGAGACGCAAAATATTTAAAAAGACGTAGACCTCTAGATGTGGAAGACGAGGAGGATGAGGATACAGGTCGTTGGGTTTTCAAGGTTCATTCCGGAACTGTTTTACACACGAAAAGAAGAACTCGTGCGAAACCGACGTACAAGTAGACCGTGTACGACGGATTGATTTTTTTTATTCGTTTGCGTGAAGAGGAGCCCTATTAGCATTGTACGTTTTTTTTTTTTTTTTTTTTTTTTAAGAGGCTTGACGGACACAACGACCGAAAAAACTACTCGACGTTAACAATCGCGCGCGTTTTCGTATATTTGCAACCAGAACGTGGTAACTCCACAAGGCGTTTTGTTTTGTTTCTTACGAATTTTTTCCGAGTTTATCGGCATAATCTCTGGTTTTCATAAAGACCACATATGTAGTAGTAGTTTAATCTTTGTTCAAAAGCTCCGTTTTTTTCACGTATTAAACTACGCCGTTTTCTTGAATAGAACTCGTACAGGGCGTTCTCTCTAAATACACAACAAAGGGTAATTTTTAATATCATTTATATTTACATCGACAAAAAAACCGAGGAGGTTATATATACGTAGGAAGTTAATTAAAAAATATTACTCGTCGCTGCACTTTAAAGTTTAATGAAAACGTGTGCGTGCGGCTCCGGCGAGTTTTCGAAGATTTAATTAGTAAAATTTAATTTTCATATGTAACGGTATGTATAATACCTTCGTTTAAATAAGTAAATACAGGCGTTAACGGGGTTATCTAATATAGTTTCGAACATAAATTAGCTTTCCAGAAATAAAGTCATCGACGTTATCGGTCGTTTGAAAAATGAACCAAATACCGGAGGAGCTGTTAGCTCGTAATAATTACAACAGCGAATGGCGATTGCGCGCGCGTACGTTGAATGATAATTGGGTACAGATTGGCCATCTTTTGATAGACTAACATGTTCAAGGACACGATTCGTGGTTTTCGAACAATCGGTTTATTGTAATCGATAGGAAAAGAAAAGAAATATCTTTCAAATTGGGGACACATGACTGTTCAGAAATTGCGCCGTATATAAATAGATTATTGTTTTCGTGTTCTTTAGTACGTCGTTTTTATTTCGCCTGTATTTATATATATATGCGTGTGTGTGTGTGTATATTTAAATGTCTGGGAAATCCGCATGCCGCCATTGTATCTGCTCACGTGTCGTTTTTTATGTATTGGCTAACACAATTTGTGTCATTTTCTCGAGGTTTTTGGAATTTATATTTTAAAGTTGTACTCCTCGTTATTCGGATTATAGGTGGCGGGTGATAAATCGTCTTTAGAAATTAAATCGACGTTGTTGCTGCCGTTTTATCGGTTTCTGTTATCGTGTTATTATTACGGGCGTATCGCAATTATTGATTTTTTTTGTAGACGATTTCGTACTAAATAAATACTTTTTGATTACTTTTTTCGTTCCGAAAATCGTTTATGTCGGACAATTATATCCGTAGGATTTTTCCATTTCTTTTCTATCGTATACCTATATACTATATATATTATATATATATATATATATTATAATAATATTCCTCTTCACTTTCCGTCTTCTCCAGCTTATGATGTCGTCGTGTACAATAAATGAAATTCCTCCCTTCGTTCGTCCCGAAGAAAATGCCCTAACGGCAGAGGGCGAACGAACGAACGGTCTTGGAGATTGATGGTTTAACAATATTTTTGAAGTCGAATTACGATCATTCACGTTGCCATTGACCTAAACTCGCGTGTCATAACGAATCGTTCGTTATAGTTCGGCGTGTCTTATTAATATTTCCCGTTGTTTGTAGTTTTAGTGTTGTTTTATGTTCATTAAATCGCGTTTAAAGCGAAAAACTACGACGGTTTTTGTTTTAATAAGTGGATGGTAGTTAAATGTTATACAGGTACTTAAAATATTTTATTACTGCGCTAAAATAGTAATGTATGTACCGTTCACGATACATTTTTAACAATATTCCACTATTTATCGTGTCGAAAATCGTGTAGCGTAATAAATCGCACGAGATATCCGGTGGGGGGGGTTGTTTTTGCGAAAAACGTGTAGTAACATTTAACGCGAGATAAAATAAATCATAATTATGTTACGAATAAAGAAAAATCTAATTATAATAAATAAGGGCAGTTTTTTTTCATTCTAACGAAAATGAAAGATTTTTGTATTTATTCGTTCGCTCTTAATATTGTGAATTATTGGTGAATCTATTGTGTGACATTAATTACCACTCGGAATATCTACTTAAAAAAACGACTTTTGATAGTATTATATGTATATATATTTGTTTTTATTTAAATAAAAAAAACGCTATGATAAATGATTTTCGCCACCAGATTGGAGGTTAGTAGGTATCCCGGGGTAATTTGAAGTGTCATACGTTTTTCCACCGCAAATTTAATGAAATTATCTTTCTTTAAAGGCTCGGAACAAAAAGTCGAAAACGAAAGCTTGGCCGTCTCTCTCTCTCACCCTTCACCTTTTCGCTTGGTATGAGAACAATGGCGATTAATTTCCAAAACTTCTGTGCAGGAAGGTGGTATCATACGATCATTAGTTATAACAGTTCTTAGTTTATTTGATCATTAATTTTAGAAAACTTCTGTAAGGGATTTACTAGAATCATGAAATCGTTTAGGTAACTTTTTTACTCGCGCTTAATTTTTTTTATCTATCATGATTTAAGTAATTTTTGCGATAGGCGGTAATTATATAT